>BGPT01002901.1:0-15663 GCA_003297045.1 Symbiodinium sp. clade C Y103
CTTCCCCCATAGACAACGACGTTTCGACATCACGTGTCAGGAAATGCCACTCCTGCCACACGATTTGCACGTTCTCACCACTTGACGCAGCCCTGACAAGGGGATTCGCAAAAATCACGCAACACGACACGTATAAAGTACTGCGCCTGCCACGAAAAATGAAGATGGACATGTCCAAAGTACTGCGCCTGCCACGAAAAATGCAACACATCTTTTGAACACGACGCAAAAGTATTATGCCTGCCACACAAAACGACGTTGGACACTTTTTCCAGACACGTGAGAATGTCACGAAGTGCCACGCCTGCCACACAAAACGACGTTACAACCTCTTCGAAAACATCCAAAAAGGAGAGGTTTTGGNTGGCACGGCGACGCCACAGGAAAGTCAGAGAATCGAGAGAAGACAAGTTGGAAAGCTGAAAACGAGCATTTCGTGCGAGACTTCCGTCAATTTTCATCCTTTACATCATCACTCTTGCAGCTTCCCCCATAGACACCGCCGTTTCGACAGACCACAACAGCATCACTTTTGCAGCTTCCCCCATAGACAACGACGTTTCGACATCACGTGTGGAAATGCCACTCCTGCCACACGATTTGCACGTTCTCACGACTTGACGCAGCCCTGACAATGGGATTCGCAAAAAACATGCAACACGACACGTATAAAGTACTGCGCCTGCCACGAAAAATGAAGATGGACACGCTCCAAATACTGCACCTGCCACGAAAAATGATACGCAGCTTTTCAAAACGAAGCAAAAGTATTGCGCCTGCCACACGGAACGACTTTCGTCACGTCATAGAACGTGTTGGAATGTCACAAAATGCCATGCCTGCCACACGAAACGATGCTTCGACACGTTTGAAACGTCCAAAAATGATCACCTTTGTGGCTTCCCCCATAGACACGGCGTTCCGGCCCCCAAAACGAACGGCATGCTACGACATCATGGAACATGTTGGCATGTCACAAAATGCCACGCCTGCCACACGAAACGATGGTTCGACACGTTTGAAGCGTCCAAAAATGATCACCTTTGTGGCTTCCCCCATAGACACGGCGTTCCGGCCCCCAAAACGAACGGCAACGAACGGCAAAGCCACATGAAACGAACACAGTCCAACCCCCAGACCCCCAAGGTAAAACGAGAACCCTTTGCTACGCATTCGGGAACAAAGCATCTTTTTGACTACACGGCGTTGCTTGAAGTCTGAACCTCGGAACTAATTACTTGCCTAGCCTCCTGTGCTTGACAACTTGAATGTCACAGTTTACCCCTGTCTCTTTGTGTCCAACACTGTGCCCTGGGAAGAAGCTGATGCTTGACGCAAGGAAATTGGCAATGCATAAAGAGTCGAGGAAACAACGATGGCTGCAACAACCAAACCCCTAGACTTGAGGCACTGTGGCCCGCACATGCAATGCACAAAGCAGAGATTGAGCCAAGGGTTGTCACAGTTTTCCCGACCCATGACATGTGAGATGACATGACCGCGCTGCTATCCAGCACGGGCTTGGGACTTCACACACTGAAAAGCGTTTGAATTGAAGCAGCTTGTCGCTGCCAGAATTAATCTGCAAATCAACGGGGCAGTGAGGCTCCAGGACACCATATGCAAATCAAAGTGCTTTTGGTTTTAAAAATGCAGAGCCTTTTGAATGGCAGTATCTAGGTCTCCTGCCTTGCCACATGCAGCAAAATGTTGCTTGCCAACTGCGCGCGCTGAGGCACGACAACATTTCCAAGAATCTTGAACCGTTGCATATCTTCCTCAGTTGGCTTCTCACAAGTGAGCCACTGGTGCAAGGGGGCCGAGTTCAACGGGTTGAACGGTTCCTGAAAGACGGAGTTTATGGGCTGCAATGCGAGGTCCTGCAATCAGGCTGGAGGAATGGAAGCTGGTAAAAACTTCTACAGCTGTCAGCAAAAACAAAGCTGACAAACATCGGTCAGCAAAAACATGGCACCTGGAAGCGTGTCGATCCTTCAGCCACGGCAAAGAAGAAGGTTCTCTTTCTCTGTGCCTATGCAATAAACGGCACTTGCATGCTCAGACCCGGCACTCTCCATCTTAGTGAATTGCGACCAACATGATTTAAGCTTAGCGACTGCCAAGCCAACGTTCCCAAGGGCCACGCTGGACCAAGTAAGGGTCAGCAAGCGGGAGCTGCACTTCTGCCGGCAAACTAAAAAAAGAAGAGTTGTGGAGGCACTGCATGAGGGGCCTGGATCAGGAATCGCATGAGCTTTTTCATGTCCTTCTGCTTGGACAAAATGCTTTTCACGTTCTCCAAATAGATAAACTGCCTGGACCGGATGGCAAAAGTCAAGCAGTACGGTAGGCTTGGCACACCTGACTGTCTGCCCGCGCCTTTGGCCCTTTGGGAGCTGATCGAAAATCTTGAACACATGCTTGAGCAAAGCACTTCTCGGATCCAGAAGCCCTTGTTGGTTGCCACCACAAGAGATTCCCTGCCAAGCAAATGCTCAGAAACTGGAAATATAACAAGAGCAGCAACGTTATCAAAAAATCCAAAGCCGTGGCCAAGGCCCGCCTGACAAGGGAAGCCACCCCTGGCTCCACAGGCCGGTGTTCGCGAAGGAATCTGAAAAGCGGTCACACGTTGTGAATTTCTCCTGCATGGAGCAAACCGTTTTGCATCCTCTTCTGCAACACTGCCCGTGCGTATAGGGGCAAATTTCCACCTGAGACCGGCAAAGAGACATGGCAAAGCAAATTCTCTGCAGGAGTAGTCCGAAAACATATTCCAGCAGCCTTTGAATTGAGTTGGGCACATAGTCTGTAGCCCAAATATACCTCAGCAATCAGGGTGGCTAATGGTTGCCAACCGGGGGCAAGGCTGGTTTCAAGGGTCCCTGCAAAGAACTGAAGCAAAGAAACCACGGTTGTTTTCGATTCTTTCTGCACATGCCCGATCGCGATGCAGGCCGCAGTGAAACAGGCTTGGCCCTATGGCAAGATCAGCGGAAAAGCCCACTGAGTGGCAGCGGGTCCTCACAGAATGGCCCAGCAGAAGACTGGGATGATTCAAGTTGTGCTTTATCATTCTGGAATCGCCGACAAGACTTTGATAGACAAATCCCTTCAACAATATACCAAAAAATCAATGCAAACAAGTCAACACCTGTCCTCAAGCCATATCAACGGTCATCCACTGTAGGACCAAGTCCTTGGTTTCAAGATCTAAGCTCTGGTCAAGCCTGTCCAGTGAGTTGGCCGGGGTCAACATGAAACACGGTGGGCGGCTGAAAACAAAATTCATCCAAAACCATGCGCTGGATTGAAACGCCTGAAACATGGCCAAACCTTGAGGCTCCGGCTTTGAAGCTCCAACCACTCTCGGCAATGCCAGCACCAGAACCACCTCTGGAAGGAAATTTAACCCATTACATTTCCACAAACATCAAAGAAGTTATCAATGCTATCCGGAATGAACTAACAAGCCCCCACTTGACTGCAAAACGAAAACAAAACACAATTCTGTTGAGACCCCAACTCTTTCCCATGCCACTTTGTGGTAACATTGGCGCCGACTTGGATCCTGAGCTGGTTCCAATGTGACAGAAGCATACAGTTATATCCAACCAAGGCTTGCAAAATGACATGCGCAATGCATGCAAGACTCCGCACTTGGTTGACACCGATCGTTTTTACAAGCCCCAAAGGTCTGCCAGCATCTCCATCACCGTCGCCCGGCATGGCTTGCTGCTGCAATGCCGAGCTTTCCACACAACGGCGGCGCTTGGAAGAGACATCCATGGGGCAAGGAAACAAACACAGATTTGTAAACACCGGTTGGCATGATCATGAAAGATGTTCGGCTTCTTTCAAGTTGAGCACCTGGAAGCCGAAAGCAACACACCAGGGACCATGCCAATGGGCCCCACAGAAAATCAAATCGCTGCAAACACTTCAGGTGTGAAGGTCGGAGGAAATCAGACTTCTTGACCTTGGGACCGGGAGAGTCCAAGCTCCAGAGCACCACAGCCACTGAACAAGGAGATACAACCCAGCTTTCCGTCCTGCTCAATCATGCACTCATTGCGCTACACTACAAGTTGTGAATGCATTCATCAAAAGAATCTGTGGCGTCAAAGGTCCTTGGACAAAGCATGGGGAAACATTTTGCTGAAGTTGACCTTGCAAACCTTGCTCTTCATGGAAATCCAATGGGTTGGCAAACCCGAGAACCACTCTGCCGCCGGCAAGGCCAGGTGAGTTCCTAGCGGCACCTTTGCTATTCCTCTGAGTATCGGATTTGGTTCGCCAGATCCTTAAGAAGTCACTGCTGCAAACTCTTGCGTTCAACCCCAACGGCTGGGTAGGCCCGTTGGGCTTCATTTGAAGGAATTGTTGACGTCTCAAATTTGGAGAAATGGTGTCTTATTGAATCTGAGCTCTTGGCGCAAATGCCCCTGTTGCTGGGATGCGGGGAAACCCGGACTGTCGCTGCGAAACATCCTAAGCATGGCAAGCTGACCGCAAAAAAACATGAAACTTCTCAAACAACAGACTGGTCAGATTTGAGTCCAATGTGAAATTGCACAGCTCTTGAAAAACATCTGAGGTCAAAACGTATCGTACTCCAGCTGCCAAAACATTTCTGGCCATGAAAAAAACCAGACTTGATATCCCTGTTCCGCTTGCCAGTCTGGCACTCCGGCGTGTGAACCTAAGGCAACGGGATAAAAAAAATGCATGTCACATGTCAGGCAAACCTTCTTTTGAATGAAGCTGGCATGGAACATAAAATCATGTGATTTCACCGGGGTTGCGACCACCTTGAGGCTCAACTTCGTCGCTCTCGGAAGGGGTACGCGGTACGGTGTCAGCTGGATACCCCTCTTGGAAGTTCCCACAACAGCAGCACAACAAGGCAGCGCCATGGGTTTGGAAGAGTTCCAACAAACAACAGGCATGCGCTTCAGGTGCCCTTTGCGCACAGGCTTTGGCCTTCTCATCGACTCCTGCATGTGGAGTCGATGAAAAGTGAACAGCGAACTGCGTTGCACACAGTGACAAGTGAATGACACATGAATCAAACTGCGAAGAAGAAGGGAGAAAACAATAAATCAAACCTCGTCCGATGGTGGCGGAGCTGCTGCTGACCTGATGTTAATAAGCTGGCCCTGCTGTGTCCAGCAGGAAGCGCTAAAATTGAAAAACCTGACCGTCCTAACTGAGGCCAAAGCTCTTTCTCACTCGCTGAAACATCATCTACCGAATCAAACAACGGCATGGCTCCCATTGCCAAGCTAGCTCTCGCACAAAAGCTTTGGAACCAAACAAACACTGTTGCATTGTCGGCTGAAAAGGTTTCAGAAACAAACCATACACATCCATGCACAAAGTGAACATTGACAATTCCAACCATTTGCAAACACCTGAAGCTGAAATGGGGCACGGCAGGTCGAGGCGTTGAAACCAAGCCCTGGAGCATATTGCACAGCAGCGGCATCAAAATGATTGAAGATACAAGGTGTGGCTACTATATGATTAAGTCGCTAAATCAGAAACGCTATATAACTTGCCGCTGTCCTTGCATTGGAGTTGGCAAGGATTAGGTCAAAGAGCCCTGCCCGTCCAAACAGCAACACACGCACACAAAATTGGACCTGTGGAAATCCACTCGTTGACATCAATGTGAGATTGTTGATTCTCGATGTGAAATAGCCCTCAAATCTTGGCATGTTGCACGATGTCCCATCAAACACTTCATGGTTATCTACCTATACAATGCGCTCAGGACCAAACATGATGGGCATATCGATGCATCACCACAGGCATCAGCGCCTGAGTTTGAAAATTCTGCACAGGGAGTTACTCAGATGGAAGCATCAACCCATGCAGGCATACTGTCACTGCTCCAGAAATAGAATCTAACAGGAGGAAAGAAACAAATTCAAAGTCATGCATTCAATCCCAACGGCTCGGCAACTCCGTTGGGTTTCATTTGAAGAAGTTGTCGAGGTCCCAAGTTGGGAAAAACAGTGCCCTTGGCATGGCATCTTGTTGAGTCTGAGCTCTTGGCGCAAGTATCCATCTTGCTGGGATGCTGCAAATGCGGACTGTCGCTCCGAAACATCCTAAGCATCACACCCCGACTGCTAAATTTCAAAAACCATGGTTTTTTAGGGTGAGTTCAGATGATTTTGGGCGGTTAACTTGGGGTGTCATATTTTAATGCAACCAGTTTCCGACGGCCATTGGCCCGATTNAGTTCAGATGATTTTGGGCGGTTAACTTGGGGTGTCATATTTTAATGCAACCAGTTTCCGACGGCCATTGGCCCGATTTCAAAACATTTTTTTCACCACAAACTGTGTTTGACACTCAGAAGAGTTGCCCGCAAGTTGCAACAGGGCACTCAGGTTATTTGCCACAAATGCCCTAAATACAAACGTTTGATTTCAAAGAAACCATTGCACGACCGCAACTTTTTTGATGAAATCAAACAAATTCCACAAAATTGCGATGATGCTGGTGATGGTGCAGGTGGTGGTGATGGTGGCGCTGATGATGGTGGTGACCGTGATGATGAGAATCATGATGACGAAGATGATGATGAAGGTTATGATGATGATGATGATGTTGATGATGATGATGATCATCATGATGATGATGATGATCTGGATGATGGTGATGGCAACGATGATGATGGTGATGGTGATGGCAACGATGATGATGGTTATGCTCTGGATGATGTTGATGNATGATGATGATGATGATCTGGATGATGGTGATGGCAACGATGATGATGGTGATGGTGATGGCAACGATGATGATGGTTATGCTCTGGATGATGTTGATGGTGATGGTAACCATGATGATTGTGATGATACTGATGGTGATAACGGTGATGATGACAATGGTGATGATGGTGATGANTTATGCTCTGGATGATGTTGATGGTGATGGTAACCATGATGATTGTGATGATACTGATGGTGATAACGGTGATGATGACAATGGTGATGATGGTGATGATAATGATGATGGGAATGATGAGGAAGGTGATGGTCATGACAATGCGGATGAAGATGAAAATGAAAACGAAGAAGACAGTGATGACAATGCTGATGAGGGTGATGATAGTGATAACGGCTTCTGGAACTATAAGTTCAGGCCGGCAGAACCAAGGAAAAGAAAACCCGATAAACAAAGAGTTCCAGAAATTCCGGAACTAAAAGTCCAGGTCGGAAAATCCGGAAAAAACTGGAGAAACTCATAGTTCGAGAAATTCCGGAATTTAAGCTCGAGCCGGCAGAATCCGGAAAAAATACCTTGAGAAACTGAAAGTTCCAGAATTTCCGGAACTTTAAGCTCGGGCCGGCGGAATCCAGAAAAAAGACTTGAGAAACTTAAAGGTCCAGAATTTCCGGAACTGCAAGCTCGAGCCGGCAAAATCCAGGAAAAAAATGAGAAACTTAAAGTTCCAGAATTTCCAGAACTTTAAGCTCGAGCCGGCACAATCCAGGAAAAAAAACATTGAGAAACGTAAAGTTCCAGAAATTCCGGAACTTTAAGCCCGAGCCGGCAGAATCCAGGAAAAAAACCTTGAGAAACTTTAAGTTCCAGAATTTCCGGAGCTTCAAGCTCGAGCCGGCAGAATCCAGGGAAAAAAAACTTGAGAAGCTTAAAGTTCCATAATCCCCGGAACTTTAAGCCCGAGCCTGCAGAATCCAGGAAAAAAATTGAAAAAAAATTGAACCTATAAAAGATTACGTTTCCCGAAAAAAAATCAATCAAAACAACCACATTTTTACAACAAAACAATTGAGCACCCAGATCCCAAGAAAGAAATTTAAAGTTCCAAGACCACGGCGATAGTGACTAAAGAAGAAGAGCTGGTGGAAACATGGACATAATCATCCAGAACTTCCTTGTGTTGGTGGCAAAACAAAGAAATCATCTACAAACCAAAAAAATAATAATTTCTAGATAAAAGTCCAAAAAATATCCAGAAAAAAACAAAATTTTCCAAAAACAAAACCAGAAAACAAATAAATTTCCAGACAACAAACTAATTTCACAAAAAAAAAGGTTATAGTTAACTTCCAGAAATCGGAAGTTAAAGTCCAACGAGGCAAAATCCAGGGTGGAAACAGTTGACGACTGCAAGCGCAACACTTGTAATTCTCGAAGTTTGTAGTTTTTTTTTTGGTATTTCCGAGAAACAATATTTTTCCCAGAAAAACATATCAGAAAAAATATTTCCAGTAAAAAAGTTCTATTTCCAGAAAAAAAATCCAGAAAAAGAAATAATTTCCGGAAAGAAAATATTTCCGGGAAAAAAAATTTCCCAAAAAAAGTTTATTTCCGGAAAAAAGTTTATTTCCGGAAAAAACGTTTATTTCCGGAAAAATAGTTTATTTCCGGAAAAAAAATTAAAACCCGGAATAAAGAGTTTATTTCCGGAAAAAAAGTTAAAGTTCCAGAAATTCTGGAACTTTAACAATTTTTGGCAAAATGATAGGTATCAAAAAAAGAATCTCGACCAGATCCAGGGCCCAAAAATAGAATCATTACCCTAGGAAACTGCTTTTTCCCAGGATTATCTTTTTGGGCCCAGGATCTGGTCGAGATATTTTTTTTGATACTTGTCATTTTGCCAAAATTATTAAAGTTCCAGAATTTCTGGAACTTTAACTTTTTTTTTTCCGGAAAGAAGCATTTTTTCCGGAAATAAACTTTTTTTCCGGGTTTTAATTTTTCCCGGAAATAAACTTTTTTTCCGGAAAAAAAACTTTTTTTGGGAAATAAACTTTTTTTCCGGAAATACACCTTTTTTTCCGGAAGTCAACTTTTTTTCCGGAAATAAACTTTTTTCCGGAAATAAACTTTTTTTCCGGAAATTAACTTATTTTTCCGGATTTTTTTTCCGGAAAAAGACTTTTTTTTGGATTTTTTTTGACAATATTTTGGTTTTTCCGGAAATTATTTCTTTTTCTGGAAAATATTTTGTTCATGGAAAGATTTTTTGGGTATTTTTTTCTCGGAACTTTTTTTGAAATTCTACAAACTTTGAGAATTACAAGTGTTGCGCACGCATTCGTCAACGGTTTCCTCCCTGGATTTTGCCTCCTTGGACTTAAACTTCCGGAATTTCTGAAACTTTAAGTTTCTCTTTTTTTTCCCTTGATTCTGCCTGTTTGGGCTTAAAGTTCCGGAATTTCTGGAATTTTTTAAGTTTCTCAATTTTCTTTTCCGGGGTTCTGCCCGGTTGGGCTTAAAGTTCCGGAATTTCTGGAACTTTAAGTTTCTCATTTTCTTCCCTTGATTCTGCCTGTTTGGGCTTAAAGTTCCGGAATTTCGGGAATTTAAGCTTCTCATTTCTTTTCCCGGATTCTGCCTGATTGGGCTTAAAGTTCCGGAATTTCTGGAACTTTACATTTCTCAATTTTTCTTTCGGGCTCTGCCTGGTTGGGCTTTAAAGTTACGGAAATTCTGGAACTTTAAGTTTCTCATCCTTTTTTCCGGGATTCTGCCTGATTGGGCTTAAAGTTCCGGAATTTTCTGGAACTTTACGATTCTAAATATGGTTTTCCTCGAATCTGCTGGCTCGGGCTTAAAGTTCCGGAAATTCTGGAACTTTAAGCTTATCCATTTTTTTTCCCCTGGATTTTGCCAGCTCCATCTTAATGTTCCGGAATTTCTGGAACTGTAAGTTTTTCAATGTTTTTTTCCTCAGATTCTGCCGGCTCGGGCTTACAGTAACGTTCCGGAAATTCCAGAACTTCTCAATGTTTTTTTCGCTGGATTCTGCCCGCTCGGGCTTAAAGTTCCGGAATTTCTGGAACTTTAAGTTTCTCAAGTTTTTTTTCCTGGCTTTTGCCGGCTCAGGCTTACAGTTCCGGAAATTCTGGAACTTTAAGCTTCTCAAGTTTTTTTTTTCCCTGGATTCCGCTGGCTCGGGCCTAAAGTTCCAGAAATTCTCAAGGTTTTTTTTCCTGGATTCTGCCGAAAGTTCCAGAATTTCTGGAACTTTAAGTTTCTCAAGGTTTCTGTCCTGGATTCTGCCGGCTCGAGCTTAAAGTTCCGGATATTCTGGAACTTTAAGTTTCTCATTTTTTTTCCTGGATTTTGCCGGCTCGAGCTTAACGTTCTGGAAATTCTGGAACTTTCAGTTTCTCAAGTTTTTGGTTCCTGGATTCTGCCGGCGTGGGCTTACAGTTCCGCCATTTCTCGGTTGAAAAATCATGGAGTCAAAGCAAAACTAACATTCTGCAAATGAGTCATGACCACTTCTTACCACAATATACCGGTGCTGGCAGCTTCATCCATTCCCTCCACATCAAGTATACATTTAGCACTTCTGTTTAGAACTTCTATCAGATCATCAAATTGTCACTGCTTCACTGCTTTGATGAAATTCACAGGATCTGCATGTGCAGAAGTTCATCGTTTGAACCTATTTGGTTAAACCGGTCTGGGTTAAGTGTTGGATAGCTCAAAAAAACTAAACTCCAAAGGCCCAAAGCCAACAAGTAAACCATGCACCATTTCATCAAAAATGCCCTAAGTACAAGTGACTGGTTTCAAGCTGGCAAACTTGGAAGGGGTGAATCTAATGTCATTTCAACCAGCCGATTTGAAATTGGATATGGAACTGGTTCTACCAAGCACAGGTTTCTGCTGCCCTTAAAAATATATGCACCAGATAAATGCCCAAAACTGCCTGAACTGACCTAGGANTTGGATATGGAACTGGTTCTACCAAGCACAGGTTTCTGCTGCCCTTAAAAATATATGCACCAGATAAATGCCCAAAACTGCCTGAACTGACCTAGGATTATGAAATTTAATAACCCCGACCAGGATCACCCCTACTGGGAAACTGCAACATGCTTGAGAAGCTCATGCCATGTTCGTGGCAGATGCTGGGCACCACCAAGAAGGAACACCCCGACTTGGAGCCCACATAAGCAATGCTGGGACTGCAAAAGCTCAGTCTCCAAAAGTAGGATCAACCCTACTTGGACGGGAGCTTCCGCATGCTTAAAAAGTTCATGCCATGTTTATGGCACATGCTGGGCACCATCAGGTAGGATCACCCCCACTTGGAACCCCTTAGCATCACCTTTACGTGGAAACCCAACTGCCTCGGCAGCCAAGAACACAGCCTCCAGTTCCTTGGAAAATTGCACAAGCGAAGTCCCACAAGTAGGATCACCCCTACTGGGAAACTGCAACATGCTTGAGAAGCTCATGCCATGTTCGTGGCAGATGCTGGGCACCACCAAGAAGGGTCACCCCAACTTGGAGCCCACATAAGCAATGCTGGGACTGCAAAAGCTCAGTCTCCAGAAGTAGGATCACCCCTACTTGGACGGGAGCTTCCGCATGCTTAAAAAGTTCATGCCATGTTTATGGCACCCGCTGGGCACCATCAAGTAGGATCACCCCCACTTGGAACCCCTGCGCCATATGCTGGCAAGACCAAATGGCCCTCAAGCAGCATCACCTCTACTTGGAAACGCAACTGCCTGAACAGCCTTTCTGTGGGAAAAATACGCTAGCGAAGTCTCCAGAAGTAGGACCCCCCCCCTCCTGGAAACTTCAACAGGCGTGTGAAGGTGGCGCCATGTGCATGGCACACGCTGGACACCCTGAAGCAGGAGCACCGCCACTTGCAACCCCTTGGACAGTCCCGAGCGATACCAAGATTGCACAAAGGTGTAAACGAAGTCCCACAAGTAGGAGCACCCCTACTTGGAAACTGCAACATGCTTGAGAAGTTCATGCCATGTTCATGGCAGATGCTGGGCACCACCAAGAAGGATCACCCCGACTTGGAGCCCACATAAGCAATGCTGGGACTGCAAAAGCTCAGTCTCCAGAAGTAGGATCACCCCTACTTGGACGGGAGCTTCCGCACGCAAAAAATACGTTAAACTTCTTAAGCAACAGCCTGGTCAGATTTGAATCCAAATGTGAAAATGCAGCTCTGCAAAAAACATCTGAGGTTCAGACATCTCGTACTCCAGCTGCCAAAGTGTTTCTGGCCATGAAAAAAACCAGGCTTGAAATCCCTGCACAGCTTGCCACGCAGGCACTTCGGCTTGTGAACCTCAGGCAATGCGATAAAAAAATGCCTGTCACATGTCAGGCAAACCTTCTTTTGAATGAAACCGGCATGGACACATGAATGCGGCTTGTCTGGTTTTGACGTTGAGGCTCAATTTTCGCTCTTGGAAAGTTACCATGTACTGCATCAGCTGGGCACCACGCTTGGAAGTTCCCACAACAGCACAACGAGGCTGTGCCATGTTGCGCGCAGGCTTAAGCCTTCTCATAGACCTGCATGTGGATTGTATGGACAATCTAACTGCTTTGCACGCAGCAACAAATGAATGAAAAACCAAAGGGAAGGCAGAAAAAACGAACCTCGTCTTATGGTAACTCAGATGTCGATGACCTCAAGTTAGTAAGGTTGCCCTGCTGGACCGGCTGCGTCCAGCAAGAAATACAGGCTGAAATTGAAAAGCCTAACCGTCCTAGCCGAGACCACGGCTCATTCTCACTCATCTATCGGGTCAAACAGCGGCATGGCTCCCACTGCCAAGCTAGCTCTCCCGCAAAAGTCTTGGATCCAAAACTGTTGTTTGAAATCTTAGTCGACATTGAAAATTCCAACCGTTGCTGAAACAGGCAGGGCGCAATTTGCAGCCCTTTATTTTGAACGAGAGCCCTCTTCGTGGGCAGCGAGCGCTCGGAGCCCCAAGAGTCACAGTTTGGCACAAAAAGTCCAAACTGCGAAACCCTGAAGAAACCCAATGTATAGGAAAAACCATCTATTTGTATCTATCTGCGATATCTATCTCGGTTCTTTGTTGTCCATCGACCTCTCTTTCTCCCTGCATCTGTATCCCTAACTTTTTACCTATCTATCTAGTAATCTAGTATCTATCTATCTATCTATCTATCTATCGATCTAACTGTGTTTAATTTAACGGGAACACATATCCACGGAAAGTTCCTGGGAAAGAAACATTTCATTGCCTTTCTAGTTGCGCTGGCAATGGTTGCTTCATCTCGTTAGCCAACATGCTGCTAGCCAGACTTTGCACAATGTCACTGACTTCTTCCTGTCACACAGGGACTGTAGCTGAGAAAAGCCAGCGCTGCGCTCATGACCAAGCCTGACACACAACGCCTTAGACAAGTCAACTACAAGATCAAGACCCATGGCCCTGAACACCCAATCATTTTGGAACACCCCTTCACAGGAAATTTCTTTCTGGTCGGATTTCTCACTGCGCTTCACCTGGGTCTTCCCCATGGCCTTCTTCAGAAGCTTGACAGCGCTGGCCTCATCGGTCTTCTTTCTCTTCTTGGGGGTGCTCTGAGCCACAGCGGCAGCACGTGCAGCGAGCACTGCACCTGGCTCATTGCTGGCATGCCTGGCCTTCTTGGCAGCCAGGTTCTCCCTCAGGGTCTGCAACTGATCCTTTGAGGACCTTTGCAACTGCTCACTATCGGCGTTGAAGGGGTCTTCATCAAGCATCTTGTCCAAGGCTGACACCTCGTGACGAGCGGCCTTCTTCTGAGCAGCTCTCTCTGGTGTTCATGTTCTGATGACTCCTCCTCAGAGCGATTGCCCCGGCCATCACCGGGTGGATCATGCCTCCTGCGGCGACTTCGATGAGGGCTCCCCTCTCGTGTCCCGGCGCCTCCTTTCATGAGGTGGAGAAGCAGGCGCCGATTTGTGTGCGGGAGCTCCTCGTGAAAATGGCAGGCCCTCCTGCCCAACAACGTAGGTGAGAACCCCCACTCACGCAGAACCTTCTCAACATCGGGCCCGCGTCAGGGAACACCAGATCAGCACGTGAACAATCCCCTGACTCCCCACCAAGTAGGTGCTATGCAGAAGTGATGAAACGTGTTCTCAAACATCTCGTTGGCCACCTACCAACTGTAGTATTCATCTGAACATGCAACAAATTCCAGCTTTGCAAACCCACCATCCATGTCACTCTGGTAGAGTTGCGCCGCCTTCGCCACTGCATAGCCCTGGCGAAGGAACCAGCGTCATCCACGGTTTCTAGAAGGAGGAATTCTCGGATACCCCGCCAAGCATCATTGAAGTCCTCGATGCTATAGGCATGCGCAGCTCGCACTAAGGCTGCAGGGTCCATTAAGCTCCTCCTCCTCCCAGCTATCACTGGGAAGCTGCTTGCTGGCCATCACCAGCAAGCTTTAGCCTTAAAACTGCAGTGAACGGCCTGCTCAGCACAAACCTGCGCACTCACACATGCCTACTGACATGTCATAAGAACACGTTTGTAAACAGATGCTTCACCTTCAAGCATATTTCGTAGAGCTGTCCATGTTTGTCAGATCCCTATTCTGTTCTTGCCGCTGTTTAACCGTTGCCTGGTTGCCCTTTGTGTTTTTTCTTTCATCTTCTGTTGATGATTGTAGGCTTCTTATTTTCCCTAGTGTGGCCATGGTTTACGCAACATCTAGGTAATTCTTGCCATTCTTGTAACATAGATACTTGCTATTTTTTGAATCATTGTACAGCATCATAAATTATCATCACAAGTAAGATGGATACTGTAAAGATCTACCCAATGTAGTAGTGCGAGGATAGTTCAAGTATTATTTGAACCGTGTTGATGAGGAATGCAATGCTTTGAATCCAACATCAAATCGATGAAATTCTTGTTGGTGATTCGTAGAACTGACTTAGTGACACAGCAAATGATGCGGCATCCTTTTTTTCAACTCCCGCTTCAGGAAGCTGTCAGCTTTCGGTTCTCAGCAGCTCGCCAGTCAGTTCCACAGAAACAACAGTGCACAGCCTGAAAGTGAAATNAGTGAAATGGTTTGTTTTGACAGAGAGGCGAGAACTTACGGCAAAAGTTGCAACTGAGCTACACCAGGTATACCAATGCCCATCCGTAAGGCTTCTCATGTAGCCAAATGCCTGCACTGAATGGTTCAATGACTGTCGCATTCTTTGGGGTGGTGACATTGTTGGTTTTTTTAAAAAAGGTAAGCCTTACAGCCGCATTCCGTCACCTGCCGCTCACTTCAGACACTTTCTACTCACCAGGGCAAAGGGGAGCCTGCAGCTTCCTCTTCCTNCCCTGAGCCTCTGTCTCTTCCTTTTTGGTCTTTCGTGGCTTCTTCTTGGGCTGCGTGCTCGACTCATCAGTTTTCTTGTTCTTTTGTGTCTGCCCCGTTGTGTTGGAAGTTTCCGCAGCTTCCGCTGCTTCCTGCACTGCTTCTGGACGGTAATGCGAAGACCCTTCAACTTTCATTTGGGCCAGCAAAAACTCAGTCAACAGCAGCTCCAATTTCTTGCCGTGCTGCTCGGAAAGCACGAAGCCAAAGTATGGAACCCTTTCCATGAGGCAAGCTTTCGCTGCGCACCCTTGACCTGCTGCTAGTTCCAACCTCAGGACAGGCAAAAACAGAAATTATACATGAGATATTCTCAAACGTGATGGCAATGGCATTTACCGGGGAAAAGGATTACACAAACCAAAAAAGATGGACCATTTGTGCGAGGTGCAAGCCCTTCGGTGCATTCCCGCGGATCAGGTCCCTGAAGAAGTCGACAGGCAGCACGCATGCTGAGAAGATGCTTTCCAAGTTGGAATTGGCATCGGAGGTGGCGGTTTT
>BGPT01002901.1:21863-33846 GCA_003297045.1 Symbiodinium sp. clade C Y103
TTGAAAAGTAAATTTCTACCTAAATTTTTCGACCTAAATCCCAAAATTTACCTAAATTTTTTGGGAAGTAAATTTACTAATTTCGGAGACTCAGGGTAAGGACTCGTGGTCCTGTAAAACTGCTTGCCGTTTGTTGAACGACACCTGCCACAGCTCCTGCGTCGGAACTTCAGTGAAGTTGCAAGGCAGGCTTAAAAGCACTGCCTTCCATTTGGCCTTCTTTTGAGCCCATGCTTCAGCTTCCATTTCATTTTTCGACCTGCTGTGAAAAAAACCGACAAAAAAATGGGAAATCCAGTGGTGGGTACATTAAAACAAAGACACTTGACAAATTGAACTGGATGCAGCCGAGGCGCTCGATTGCACGCACGCACCCTGCATACGTGGCATGGATCATTTCCTCCGGGGAAATGATCTGCAACTTTCCAGGCCGCTCCGTGTCCAAGTCACTTCTCATGACCCCGCATTCCACCATCCGCTCCGAGNGCATGGATCATTTCCTCCGGGGAAATGATCTGCAACTTTCCAGGCCGCTCCGTGTCCAAGTCACTTCTCATGACCCCGCATTCCACCATCCGCTCCGAGTGGAACCGTGGTGTTCCTTCAGGTCCGTAATAGAATTCTGTCAAGTCTTCAACTCTCTTGCGGGCCATTGGTATGCCTGGCGTTGCAGACTGCAGCGAATTGAGCCAGCATATGTTGATGCTGCAACGGTACGTTCCATGTGCAGCCATCGCTTGAAGTGCTTTGATTCTGCTGAAAGGTTCCTGCACGCCGGACTGAGATGAATCACCTCCAATGCTAAGCGGCATCGCCTTGCAAAAGTCTTCCCCTCCAAACTCTTGCAGCACCTTTTCGANCGCCGGACTGAGATGAATCACCTCCAATGCTAAGCGGCATCGCCTTGCAAAAGTCTTCCCCTCCAAACTCTTGCAGCACCTTTTCGATGTCTGCCTGTACTTGCAGGTAATAACCCTTGTTTGTGCTGTCCTGCAAGTCTTGGTCCTCAGCAGGCGGCGCTGCCGCAGCAGCTTTTGGCCCAGCCTTGGCTTTGGCCTTACCTTTTGCTTGTTGTGTCTGAGCCCGTTGCGACACAGCTTGGGCTGAGCGCTTACGCTCCTCGTTGGCCATGGCCTTCTGTGTCTGANCTGAGCCCGTTGCGACACAGCTTGGGCTGAGCGCTTACGCTCCTCGTTGGCCATGGCCTTCTGTGTCTGAAGTTCTTTCTTCACCACGGCCTCCGATTCACCGGCAGCCACGCGCCGTTCCAATTCGGCCTTTTCTGCGGCATTCAGCCGCCATGACGATATATTTTTNAAGTTCTTTCTTCACCACGGCCTCCGATTCACCGGCAGCCACGCGCCGTTCCAATTCGGCCTTTTCTGCGGCATTCAGCCGCCATGACGATATATTTTTAATCGTCGTCATTTTGAGCACAAAAAAGGCTGCGGAGGTGTCATGGTGCTGCTTCGGAAGACGAACTCATGCCGGTGCAATGTGCAAAAGGAAACAAAGTATTCAAAACATTATGAACATAGTCTAGTAGTCAGTCTTATTTTGAATGGGGTTGGAAAGGTTACTGGATATTATATTATTGGGTTGTTCATTAATTTGTCTATAATCTATTTGGATTCCCGATAAGTTAAACTGGATCCACCAGCTGCAGTGCCATTTCTTTTTCTTCCGGCAGCCGACTGGGGTGTGTTTGCCCTTCTGTTGGCCGGGCACTGTGCTAGTCGGCGCGGGCTTCTGCTGCGGCTCCATGCCATGAGCCTACCCTGGCTATTGCCAGCTTCCCAAGGACCTCATCACCGCGGCCTGAGCCTCGAACAGCTGGGCCACGGCGTCATGCGAAGACTGGGCCTTGGCTTTCGCCTGGGGCGGGTTCGCCACTTTCTTGGGAACCGCCTTTTTTTCCTTCGCGGGCTGACTCTTCTTATTTTTTGGTGCTGCCTCCTTCCCGCTCTTTCCACTGCTCTTCTTCTTTGTATCGGAAGAGCTCGATTCCGAAGAATCACTGGACCCGGTCTTTTTTTCTTCCTCTACCTCTTCGTACGAATCCGACGAGGTGGCCTCCTTTTTCGGCTTCGTCTTCTCCTTCGGCGGGTCTTCTTTTTTTACTTCCGTCGAAGCCTTGCTGGGCGCAGAGCGTTTTTTTGACGCTGCTCCTCTGTCTGCCCGGCGGTCTCCTTCACTTGCCTTTGCCGCCTTTAAAATGGCCCCTTCATTTTTGGCGTCTCGACGCCTGTCTTCTTCCTTGTCTTTGCGGCGGCCAGCGGCGTGCGAGGACGCAGCCCGAGGCGGATCCGGAGGCTCTGGCACCTCTGTTAAGGCCACCCGAGACCGCGGCCTCGTCCTGGAGCGGTCGGAGCGACCACGGTCAGGACATTGGGAGGCGTCATTCTCCCGAGTCATTCTTTGTGGGCCCTGGCTTGGGCCTGCGACCATGGCAGGCCGTAGCCGAAGTTGTAGTAAACGGCAGCCCTGTGGTACTTGCCCCGGCAGTGGTTGTCAAAACCACATTGACCACCCTTCACTGTGGTCCGGCAGTGCTGGCAATAGGAGGTGCCATCGCTGCCGAACGGCGAGGCAGGAGGGGGGTGTGCGAACCGGGAGTGACTGTGCGACTCCCTGTCCTCACGGCCCGTCTCCTTGCGCTCGCGGGGCGAGCGGTGGTGACGGCGGCCTCGCTCTGCATCCCCATGATCTCCACCTGATCGGCGGCGCCGATCGCGATCAGCGCCATCTTCGCGCCGATGACGAGGATTCTCGTCCAACTTTGAGCGAGCATCGCGTCCCAAACCCCCACGAGAGTTGGAGCTGGACTCTCGACGGGGAGGAGGTCTCCCTGCCGGGCTATTAGGCCGCTCAGACCCGGGTGCCTCAGTGGGCGGAGGACCATCGCCCGGATGAGGCTCAGTTCCCTCAGGAACACCATCCGCGTCGCCACGGCGACGAGGATCTCGCCGATCATCCTCATCTGCTGCCATCGCCACCTGTCAGGGTGAAACCGGAATAACATCAATGTGAGGGGGGAACACAGAGACACAGAGGAAACAAACATTTAACATGGAAATCTTGTTTTCCGTTTCCGAATGTGCCTGCGCGCCGGACGCCCCAAGCAAATGCCCGGGCCCGACCCTGCACATGCAAACGGCTGCAGATTCATGAATGTGACATGTTCACTCAGGTGTCAACAAACAGAAACACAGTTATCCATCGAAATGTTTTTTCAAGTCATCGAGGAAATGGTTGTGGAAATTTGTTATCTATTTGTGTGCGACAATCTTGCAAGTCAGTTAGAGATATGAATCAAAAAAGTTTCTTGAAAGTTGGACCTCGCAATGGTGAATGTGGTGACGTGCCCCGAGTAGTGATACCGCGAAAGTCACGGTATCCTTCCCCAGGGCTGTCCCAGGACAGACTCGGGTAAGGAGACCGTAAGTCGTTTTAAGGAGAGGACGCCCGCAGCACGCACCCTTACCNAGTCACGGTATCCTTCCCCAGGGCTGTCCCAGGACAGACTCGGGTAAGGAGACCGTAAGTCGTTTTAAGGAGAGGACGCCCGCAGCACGCACCCTTACCCTACAGCAATCTACACTATCCTTACCCAGGTCTGTCCTGGGACAGCCTCGGGTAAGGATACCGCGACTTTCACCCTCCCCTTCCCCAGGGACAATCATCANTGTCCTGGGACAGCCTCGGGTAAGGATACCGCGACTTTCACCCTCCCCTTCCCCAGGGACAATCATCACAAAACCGTCCTGGGACAGACCCGGGTAAGGGCTGCGACGTTTAACGGTTGCCGACGTTTAAGTGGTTGCCCTGCGATGTCTCTGTTTTCACGCCTGCATGTCATGTTGTGGTCTTTATTTGTATTTCATCCATAAATTGTCACTGAGATGGTAACATTTGTCCTTTGGACAATGCAGCCAGAAGTCTCTTGCTTCACCTAATGTTGTCAATCCTGCGGAATCTAAGCATCGCCTCAGAACACTTTGCAGCACGTTGACGCTCATGGCATCTCCAACTGCCTCCTCAAAGGCTCGTTGTGGTAAGTCGTTTTCTTGCAGAAAACGCTCCACCACAAAAGAGGGCAAGCCCTGAAGTCTTCCCATTTCGGCCGGGGTCAGCCTTCGTTTCAATTTAGGAATGTAGTACCCATGCTGTTTGCAACGGGTCTTTGTGAGGCATGGTGAGCAATTTGTCAAAGCGTGCTGATAACGCGTGGACGCCGCAACGTCAAGCACAAATCCTCTAGTCCACAGCATGGGTCCTAGTTTGGATTCGTAATGCGGCAGGCTGAGCGTCTCATTGCCGAGAAGATCTTTGTTTAGAAAAGTGTGAAGATCAGGATGACTTTCACGTTGGGGTGGAAGCACCAAAGGCTTCACCACAGATTCTTTACAAACAGCCATGAGATACACTCTCGGACGACTTTGCGGGATGCCGTAGTGGCGTGTGTTGAGCACCTTGAAGACGAACTCGTACTCAAGCATCGTGAGAATTTTTTGCACAAAATGCCAAACCTGCTTGTGAGTCTTGTCCATGATTGCAGACACTTGTTCAAGGACGAGCGCCCGTGGGCGTGCTGATGCAATGTAACGCATTCCTTGCAAGGTAATGAGTCCTCGCTTGTCTTTGGTTCCTCGTCGACATCCCATGCGGGAAAAGCTGGGACATGGATACCCAGCGCAGTACAGGTCCAGCCGTGGTGCTCCGGCATCATCTCTTTCAAACATATCTTTGTACTCCTGGCAATCCGTGCAATTCATTCCGCACAATTTAGACATCAGAGAATGAAAGCACAGTTTGACTTCGCTGGCTTCGCATCTCATTCGACACTTGACTCGGGCCTGTAGTCCCATGAGTCTCAATGCTAACATCTCCGACCCGTATCCGCTGCAATCGGATCCGAGCGCCAGCGATGCCTTTGAAGAAGCTTTTTTCCACGGGCCTAATCTTTTCCTCCAATTTTCTGCGAGTGCAGTAATTTCGGCCATAGGAGGCGGTTCGAAAGAGGCCTCCGTCTTCTTGGCTTTGCCAATAGTTTTTCGAATTGAAGGAAGGATCGGCATGGCCACCGAACTACTTAAATCTTTTGAGCCTGAAATGGCTACGGGAAGCAGAATCGGGCTTGCAATGAAATCATGGTATGAGACTGAGACTGGCAAGACCTTAGTGAGGTTGGTCTGACCAAAGTTGTTTGCAAACAATACGGACAAAGCTTCAGAGTAATTTTCTCAGCGAAGTGTGTCCTGATCAACTCACCCAAGCGCTCTGTGTTTGGCGCATGAACTCACGTGCTGCCCACGTGATCAACTCGTCCCCTGTGAGACAAAGCAGGTGCTTGCAGCGACTATTCGCTGCAGCCATCTGTTCGGTCTTGCCTCGCAAGACCAAGCCCCATTTCCAACCATCCTTTTTCTTTGCTTCTTCTAAGGTCACACCTTTCCATCCGCGTCCGCGGCTGCAGGCTTCCCTTATCACTAAGGTCAAACCCGGAGCCTCTGCTTTGAAGCGGTCTGTCAAAAAGATGCGGACATTCTGCGCCACACCCTCAGTGAAACACATTTTATAGCCTCCTTTCCCTTGCAAGACTGACGCGGACAGCAGAACGCAACCAAACAATGAAGCCGCGAGCCGTTGTGCGCGCCCAATTGTTTCGGGATTGTCTGGCCCGATCAAAAGCTTCGCACCTTTGAGGTCCTGCAGCGGAAAACATGTGACAGTTCTGTTGAATAGCAAACCAAGTTCTCAAAAATGAAGCAAATCAAAGCACCGCACCTGAGAAAAGGTTTTGACGCCTGCAGTTCCAAGCACGCTCTTTAACATGGGCCCGTCAGGAAAGGCCGCCAACATATATGCGGGCTCCGGCAAGCCTTGCAAAGCCCATTGCCTCGTCTGAGGTCTCTGGGACAACTGGACCTCCGTGGAAATCCGCACAAACTTTTTGTGACGGTCCTTGTCATTGGCAGCGTCGGTTTTTTGTCTCTTCTCAGCTTCCAGGCGCACCTCCGCGGTTATTTCACTATCAACCAAAGTGCCTTCGAGAAATGCTTCTGCCTTTCTTTTTTTCAGAAGCGCGTCCTGCTTGCGAACTTCCTTTGCCAAACTCTCTGGCAACTCGACAGGAGGCCGCCTCTGCGGCGTGCGCAGCTCTGCTTCTTCCTTTGCAGCTGCGTCCACCGCCGCCTTTCTCTTCCGAACCCAAGCCTTCTTGGAATCAACCCTTTGCTTCCCCTCTCGTCCGCTATCGATTCGCGGCTGGCGAGCCGAGGTGCGGCATCTCCCTGACGGGAGCATTTGTCCATACAATTGCCGGCCTCTGCGGAGAATTTCTTCATCAAACTGAGAATCGCTCCCAATGATAGTTGCCAAGCGACGATCTGTGTCTTGGCGGGAGCTGGCCAGCTCTGCGGGTGACCTCTTAAGATGACTGAACATCTGCTCGCAACCCGAGCTGGATGCGGTCCAAGCGACAAATGCAGCCATCACCTCAGCCAATTTAAAACGTAGTCGCGAGTCGCATGGCATAAACGCCAGCGATTTTGTTTCAATGAATTATCAAAAAAACTCAGGTCCAAACCTTCAGCAAAGCTTCCATAGGGTATTTCTTCCTCAGAGCAGAAGTTTTCTGCAGCCGAGTCAGGGCCTCAGCCCATGCGGAACGGTTGTCTAAACCACCTTGACGCTGAAGCGCCTGTGCGGTCGGCAAGACAGACACAAATTCCGCTCGCAGATCCGCCTCATTGACAGCAAACGCATTCGCTAGCTTGGCCAACGCTTTGTCTTTGTCTTGGGCACGTTTGCAGCTAGCGCTTGTCCCATTGGCCAGCGCAAAGACGTCGAAGCAATTGAGCAAATGCCAAGCAGGAAATTCTGCTTCCAAGATTTTCAAAGAAGTCTCAACCCACTCCTGGCGAGAAACATCAATCATACGAAACACATTTTTTGATGCGGTTAATCTAAAGACATGTTTTGGGGGTAGCAAAAGAAAAGATCAGCAATTGCATGACAGGCCTTCATGATCCTCAAGGCGTGCGTCTTGTCAGCTGCAGTGACACGAATTTCCCGTGCTTGCCCTCCGTGCATTATTCGCACTGGGGCCGTTTCCACGGCAGCGCAAAGTGCTTTGGTATAAGTTGGAAGTTCCAACACTCGTTCAGACAAGAACAAAGCTTCGATTGAATATGCAAATTGCTGCACACGAGAATGTAACTCGNAGTTGGAAGTTCCAACACTCGTTCAGACAAGAACAAAGCTTCGATTGAATATGCAAATTGCTGCACACGAGAATGTAACTCGCTGATGTCTGCACCTTCATCGTCCATGCTCCTTGTCAGGTCCGAGCATGTCTGCGCAGCATCTGCTGCCATGCCGAGCAAGGCCAACTTTTCGCCGGTCATGTGGGTCAGCAAAAGGCTTGCCCACTGGCCGCTCGTGCCTCGAATCAAGGCGATTTTGTGACATAGAGTCACCATGTGTTTCAAATTGTCCGAGAGACGGCCAAGTGGCAGAGCATAGGATGCGAACCTATGCTTGGCGCACGACAAGCTGGAAGGGCCAACTGTCACCAACTCCTGCCACCAAGCGGTGTACAGCGGCGAGTGCCACACCTTTTGACAAAACGAGCCAGGTCCGTTAATGTACTCTTGCATCAACTTCATCAGCTCAGGACTCGCGCTGAATGGTCTCTTTATAACACGACAGCTTGCATGCGGCGCATCTCTTCCGACAACCTTAACGGCTGACAGATAGGTTGCGCGCGCTCCACTCTCTGCGTACGGCCTCCGACCAGACAGCAAGCCTGATGCCAGCAATTCAGGGGAAGCCGCGTCGGTGATCAGTATGCTTGTCTTTTGGCGGATGCTCGCTTCTGCTGCTTGGTCGAACTTGGTGTCAGCTGGAGCAGCGACGAACCCGCGAGGGAGTCCGACCGCAGGTGTGCAAAATGCTTTAATAGCTGCTTGCGTTTTCGCAGCCAAATCATCTGAGAAACCTTCTACTGGCAAGAAACCCAAAACTCCAGAAGATGCTGTGAAGTTGGGCCCACAAGCCCGCCACCGAAGCAGCAACCTTCCTTTGCGCTCATCGCGCGTTATGGCTATTGCCAAAGCTTCACGAAGTGTGGTGCGAGCAACCTGCAAGCAAGCTTCAGAAATGCACCACCGGATCTGGTGTTTCTTGTCGCTATAAACACCTCCGTCTCTCGAAGAAGCACCGCTTCGCATCTTCTTCAATGCTTCTCTAAAAATTTCCATGTCTGGTGCCGCTTGGGCTTCTTCAGAGCTCATTGATGAAAGATGCGCCTTGGAATTCTCGTGACGCTTGAGATGGTGCAGCTTTAAGCCCAAAGGCCGTTGCTCGAACTCCGCCCAAGGACCCGAAAGTCCAGCAGCCGCACAAGAGGCGCAACCCAGTCTGGCCGCCTTCTTCTTCAGAGTGCAATGCAGCCACGGCGATTTCAGGTTCTTTCGCCACGCATCCATTTTTTTTGCCCAAAAGCAAAGCCCACATCGACCAGCTTTGATTTGGCAGGATTTCACATGCTGCCGAACAAGCTTCCCAGGCAGCAAGTTTGGTTTTGCTATGCTCGGTTTTCCCATAAATTTGGGAACTTTTCTTCCCAGGTTGGAACTTGAACCAAAATGGTCTTATTACGACGAAAGGAAGTTTCGCTCAGACACAACTGTCCTCCAACTATTAACATGTCAATCTGAAAATTCAAAACACCAAAATAAAATTTGACAGATGCCCACGACTGAAGTGGCTGTTCTTTTTTTCGCTTGTCCTACTTGAGCCTGCTGTCTACATTAAAAAATACGACTGCCCTAAACTTGAAAGCAGCTGCTTTCAGAAGCCAAGCATCATCCGCCCGCAGGCACGCATTGCCCTCAGGCAAGTGTCCGCAGACACAAGTGTCCGCAGACACGAAGAGTCCTCAGACTCGGAGAGTCCTCAGACTCGGAGTGTCCGCAGACACGGTGAGTGTCCGCAGACACGGTGAGTGTCCGCAGACACTGAAGGTGTCCGCAGACACGACGAAGTGTCCGTAGACACGAAAATTGTGTCCGCAGACACGACATGTGTCCGGCAGACACACAGGGCCGGCAAACTCCAGCACCTGCTGCTCATTTTGTCCACAACCCAGGCCATGGCATTTTGGGCCATCCTCATGTCATTTAAGAGATCTTCACAGTTGCCGCTCTCACGGCAATGGCCCATTAGAGCTGCCAAGTCTCCTTCTGCCCTGTCGAACTCTCCCAGATGAAACTCCGCGTTTCTTTGCAGCCGCAGCAAGTCCGATGCTTCGTCTGGGACAAAGCCTTTCAGGCATACCTGGCCATTTTCCATTGGCAAGCAACTGGGAAGTCCTTCGCCTTCCTTCGTCTCCCAAGCTGTGCAAAGAAACAGACTTACTTTGCACAGCGCAGACCGTTCCTCCAGGTTCTGAACTGCGTTTGAAGTCATCCGAAGAACTTCCTGAAGGCTGTGCCAACGGTCTTGGGTCTCACGGCTGCTGGTGGTATCTGGAAGGATTGAGCCAAGAAGCCCTGCCACCAGCAAAAAGTATTCCGTCTGGATTCTCCATTCCACTGCCGGCATGTTTTCCCAAGTCAACCGCTTGCCCGAGTCTTTGAACTTGAAAGGAAGCTGCGGCTGCTTGAGCTTTGAAANCTCCATTCCACTGCCGGCATGTTTTCCCAAGTCAACCGCTTGCCCGAGTCTTTGAACTTGAAAGGAAGCTGCGGCTGCTTGAGCTTTGAAACTGGTGCACGCCTCGAAGTGTGTATGTGTATTTAAATATAGATCGATATAGATCTAGATTTAGATAATCATTTATATATATATATATGTGTGTGTGTGTGTGCGTATGTGTCTGACTGTGTCTGAGCGAGTGTGTATGTGTGTATGTGTATCTATCATGTATATCAGTATATCTGTATATCTAATCATATCTATATGTAATATATATATATATATCCCCGTTGAAATTTGGGGGGTGGGGTTGGGCAACCCAAAATATAAATACAGATCTGTAGGACTTTGAAACCCTTTATAAAATGGGGTGGTTTTTGGGAATTTAGGCCCTTACAAAATGCACTGGTTCTTGACCCCAACTTCCGACTCCAAAAACCTAGCTCATTTTATANCCCTTACAAAATGCACTGGTTCTTGACCCCAACTTCCGACTCCAAAAACCTAGCTCATTTTATAAGGTGACAACTTTTCACAAAAAATGGATGTTGCAAGTTATGTGGTGGGCTTTTTATAAGAAAAAATAAGAAGTTGAGAGTTCTGATGGCTTTTGGGGGACCAATTTTGGCTTCCAACAAGACCCCGGCAACGCAAGGGGGAGCGCGTCAGGGAAGCGCCGGAAACCAGACGCTGGAAAGACCTTAGTACAAGTGCCGGAAGCCAGACACTTGCCCTGCCGGAAACCAGACAGGAATTTCACTACCAAGCGCCGGAAACCAGACGCTGAAAAAATTCAAGTGCCGGAANGGAAACCAGACAGGAATTTCACTACCAAGCGCCGGAAACCAGACGCTGAAAAAATTCAAGTGCCGGAAGCCAGACACTTGCCCTGCCGGAAACCAGACAAGAATTTTACTGCTGACCCAATGCCGGAGTCCAGACAAAGGGTGCAGTGCTCCCCATTAATTTCCGGGGTCGGCGGCAGGGGCGGCAGCCCTTAATAAGTGTGTGTAAAAACCATATGTTCCTATAAAATGACTCCGCTTGAGCTGCCGACACCTCCTTATAAAATGAATTGGGCCGACCCAGCTAAGGATATCAATGTTTTTTTTGCTGTTTCAAGACTATATTCTGGCTTTACAAAATGGGTCAAGTAAGCATACTTGACCCTCCTACAGAATGACCTNTTTTTTTGCTGTTTCAAGACTATATTCTGGCTTTACAAAATGGGTCAAGTAAGCATACTTGACCCTCCTACAGAATGACCTGGATTATAACAAATGCTTACAAAATGACACCCCAAAAATTGAGAACTTTGCCTAAAATGTACCCTGTTACAAAATGCCTTGGGCCAGGGGCTTCTTGTATATACAAAATAACCCTTTATAAACCATTTATACCTGGCCCGGCCCTTCCCAAAATGTAAGGGAAATNTTACAAAATGCCTTGGGCCAGGGGCTTCTTGTATATACAAAATAACCCTTTATAAACCATTTATACCTGGCCCGGCCCTTCCCAAAATGTAAGGGAAATCTTAACGAGGATTCAAATTGTAATTTAGGGAACATGATGACCACCGACATGCCTCGCCTCGACCAGCTTGAAACATTCGATCCCACTCTTGTTCATTCGGGCCATCCATTGGATGTTCTCATCTGAGTGATCTCTGTAAGCAGCATGGGTCGACGTGGCCTCTTTGAGCAAAGTCCTGTCCACGTCTCGAACCCCTGCTTTGGGGAAGAGTTCGCCGTGAACATATTCAAGGACCTGTCACATGCCATGCGATCAGGATTGTGTGTCGTAATGAAAATGCGAATGTCAAGGGAAAGTANTTGGGGAAGAGTTCGCCGTGAACATATTCAAGGACCTGTCACATGCCATGCGATCAGGATTGTGTGTCGTAATGAAAATGCGAATGTCAAGGGAAAGTAATTAATAATGTGCATGTGATGAAAAAAAGCGCCAAGCGACCTTTTGCTTGCACTCAAAAAGAGCCACCAGGCCGACGTGCGTCCGGTCGCCCTGGAGCATTGTCTTGGTGATGTCTCCTGNAAAAAAAGCGCCAAGCGACCTTTTGCTTGCACTCAAAAAGAGCCACCAGGCCGACGTGCGTCCGGTCGCCCTGGAGCATTGTCTTGGTGATGTCTCCTGGCTTCAGCTGGCCGTTGCAAACTGCGTCGTGGATACTGGCCATGATCCACTCGCGGGATGCCACCGACGCCGGTTTGCTGGCGATGACGCTCAGCTTTGACATCCGGTGAAATGGGCTGCGAGACCCGAA
>BGPT01002901.1:56616-76021 GCA_003297045.1 Symbiodinium sp. clade C Y103
AATCATGAATCTAAATTTAAGCAGGTTCATTCTGCGCTCGTCCCAGGTGCAAAACTCGGTCATCGTTTGAAGCGAGTATGCGTAAACTTTCTGACTTCCAGGCACATGACGCTGCGCATCATTGTCGACATGCCTCATCTTTCTGGAGGGACTTGATCAAGATGGCCTATCCTCATATGGCTCAAATGACTCTTATGGATATGTTGGGTCATTTGGTTCACAGATGCATTGCCAACATGGAATATACTTCCAGGGATCATGCATTCATGCAATTTCATACGCTGCAGGAAAAGGCAACCTCAGCAGAGGCCTGATCGGATGTGGTTTTGTGATTGCCTTACAACGCCTGGTCTGCGGCTTTGGATCGAATGCTTATCTGTGTGCAATGCTCGTTCATTCTTGTGGTTTTGGGGCTCAATGTTCCAGCTTTGTTCCCTTATGCCTTTCTGTCAGCAAAAGATCGCATGCAAATTCGTTCTTTGGCGATCTCACCAGGGAGTTTGTGAAGATTGGGAATGCCCTTATGATGGTCACATCATTTCTCATGGTGCTTGGACTTGCCCTTGGCCATCATGTGACATTGGAGCAGCCATTGGAGCAGCCTACTGGGTCGGTCATGCCATTGAACCCCGTCATCAAGTCGGTACTCACTTTTTTCCACATGAAGAACCATGTGACCTACTTGGGATCGTTTGGGGCCAAAAGTGTCAAACCGGTACGGCTGCTCAGCACATTGTCGCTTGAATCGTGTGAAACGGAGAAGCCATCCCACATGGGCGAGTCTTTGGCAACCCTGGGGCCGAATGGGGAGTACACTGGGAAGAAGGAGAGCCTCATGGAAAGTGAGCACTATCCCGTATCGTTTGGGAGAGCTGTAGCAAAATCGTTTGCTGAGCAGCGATGATATGCTCCGNAAGGAGAGCCTCATGGAAAGTGAGCACTATCCCGTATCGTTTGGGAGAGCTGTAGCAAAATCGTTTGCTGAGCAGCGATGATATGCTCCGTTTTTTCATGTGTCTCTCATGTGATGTCAAGAGGTCATCATGTGATAATTCAATCGACGGCTTCATCGCGTGAGTCAATCGATTCATGTGATCAATTAGGTGAATCTTTGGGGCGTTAACTCAGCAATTATGGCATTGGGTTAAAATAAACTGAATGCGATGATGCAATTTTTTCTCAGTCAGCCAATTTGTCTTTTGATGTTTTCCTTGACTTACTTGAATTGAAAGGCGTCTAGATGTTTGTGAGTGTTCCACTGAAATTCAATGAACTTGTTTGCAGGGTTGATGACTCGGATACGCCAAACCCTGAGATTGATTTGATTGACAGACAGTGCAAATGTGGTCATTGACTGACACAATTTAATTTGAATGCANTTTTTCTCAGTCAGCCAATTTGTCTTTTGATGTTTTCCTGGACTTACTTGAAGTGAAAGGCGTCTAGATGTTTGTGAGTGTTCCACTGAAATTCAATGAACTTGTTTGCAGGGTTGATGCGTCGGATACGCCGGAACCCTGAGATTGATTTGATTGACAGACAGTGCAAATGTGGTCATTGACTGACACATTTTAATTTGAATGCAAACATTTGTCATGTCATCTGTGTGTTCAATTGTCGCGTGATCAGGTTGCGACCTACGCCTGAGGTGAAATGCGCATCCAGCATCGCACTGCAATGTGGTTTTGTGTACTGTTTATTCTTCAGTTGTTGAAAACAATACTGCGAATGGGCAAACTATTTGGATCACTAAATTTCATCCATTGCAATGCGGCCATGAAATGTGTTTTCACACGACGTCACACGATCCAACACAATTCCATTTCTTAAAATCCATGAATAATTCAGTTCACCACATGATACTGTCATTGTTGCAGCTTGATATGTTTCCAGATTGAAAATTTACAGTCAATCAAAATGATGGGAAATTTACATCATCAAATGAATGTCACATCACATTCTATTGCTGCAGGCTAGTGTTTCACCGCGCAAACGCTTCTGATCAGGGGAAAAATCCTGGTGTGAATATGGTCAGTGGTTGGATTTGTAATTTTATGGGTGATATAAAATTGAAACACATGTTTTTTGTTTGAGTTCAAAGTGTTNTGAATATGGTCAGTGGTTGGATTTGTAATTTTATGGGTGATATAAAATTGAAACACATGTTTTTTGTTTGAGTTCAAAGTGTTTGAAGCAATCAAACGAACAATGTAGAAAATCATAATTAAAAACAATGGGAGGACAGCAACAAATCAAACCGAATCGTTAAATTAAACTCATCAACTAATATGTTTTCATAACTTAAAACATAGAAAACAGTCAACTAAATCATTAAAATAGTATTTATTTTTTCAACTTCATTGAGAATTACAGCAATTAATGGAAACAAAACAATAAAATATTTATATACAACAGAAATAAATGATTAGATGCATTAAAGTCAGTTAAAACAATACTCAAAACATTTTCAACAAAAACAAATCTCAAAGTCCAAAAAATCATTTAAAGTCGAAATAAGTCAAAAAAAGTCATTTAAAGTCAAAATAAGTCAAAAAAAAGTCACTAAGTTTAAGGCTATTTTAACTTATGTATTGCCTTTCTTTTAATCCCAACCACAGCCTACTCATCTACACCCCGCTGATCTGAGACTCGAGTTTGGTCCTCTGATTCTCAAGCAATTCTCCCCAATTTGCAGAAGAGCCAAGCCAATAGCACAATTGTTTTCATGCAGCAGTTCCAGCTCTGAAAACCAATTAAAGGAATGATAGGTTCCACCATGTTCCAGCATCAATTAATTGAATTTGCACCTATCTATAGCAATCTGTACATGCATGTACCAGCAGCCCGGCAATCCAGCTGGGTTCTCTACCAAGCGTATCCATCCAGGAGCTGGCCTTCGTAGAGTTCTTCAGTGGTGACGGTCATGTTTGGCAAGCTGTTCGGGCGGATGTCAGTTCAGCCAAGATCGACATTTGTTACATGGATCCCCAAGATGGTTGTCAGAACTCAATGGATGTCAACTCAAGTGCTGGACTGGGGTTTCCCACCTGCAAAAATTCAAACACCCATGCATGATCATGCATGCATGGTCTATATGTTTCAAACTTATTTGGCTCTTGGGCACACCATGCGGTGTGATTTCAGGTGGAGAAGCCGATCCCGAAAATCCATGAAAATCCCACCTTGTTGGCACAAGACCGCCACCGTTAAGGCACCATAGGCCTCAGTTTCCGGTGAGATCCGTTGACATCGATCTAGTCTGCTGGACCTGGGACCTGGATGACAGGTCCCCCGACCGCAGCTTGAGACTCTGTATCCCGGTCGCGGCTCGCAGTGCCGCTCTGGCAAGTGAGCTGAAAAGATGATCCGTTTGGATCCTGGGTTGGGGAATTGGAAAATCGGTAGTCGTCCATGACCATCAACGTCAACATCAACATCATCAACAGCATCATCAGCATCAGCATCAACATCAACATCAGCATCATGATGATCATCCTCATCGGCCAAGCTTTCACAACTTTGCGTAGACACAATTCCGCCGGAAGCCACTTCTGACCTCCGTCTCCGAGGCAATCAAATCGGACCTGTCCAGTTCAGGACGCTGAAAGACTTGGGTGTTGATGTCAGCAGGTTATCCACTGGACAATCTGAACAGGTCGAACGGGTGGAAGCAGGTGGAACACATCTGATCAACTTGGGATGCGCGATATTTTGAGACAACCGCAGCATTTGAGATGGGAATATTGTGATGTGGGATGGGTATGGCATGGCATGGCTCCCTTCACACCAGCGTACGTCACTGAGCAAATATTACGGAGAAGATGCGATGAACTGAAGTGTCTGAACGCGCCGGTTCTGACAATTCAGGACTATGAGGCAAAACCTGTTCCATGGCGGGGCGGAATGTTGTCTGGTCAGTTCTTGTCTCATGGTGAGGGGTCTTCAATTCAACAAGCACCTCGGTATCTCCATTCTTTTTGACTCTTTCGCATTGCATGACGCGCATAGCACGACCCAATTGAGTAGCAATGAACGACCCTTTCACCATTGCACTCCCCACCCGGCCCCTTGCCCTAAAATCTTTACGAACAAGTGGCTATAGTATGCTATAGTTCAAAACCCTGCCATCCCACTATCACCCACTACCCATCCCAAAAATGGTCCCAGAATAGTTGGCTCATTTTGGCCCGGTAGACCATGCACAATGATGTCACAGGTTTCCATGGCTAAGTCAAAGGGCCAACTGCCAACCCATTCAGCATCATCCCGCGGCCTTCTGTCATCCATTTGTGCTTGGATCGTCCTCTTGCTGCGCTGAACAATTGCCTTCTTCGTTTCCAAAGCTGCGGTTCTTCACTGAGCATTTTCCAATGCGGTCTGTCATTGAGTTGTCTGGGGTACTGAATGTATATAACATGATGTGCAGTAACTAGATTTGACAATCATTACAGGGTGGCATCCACAAGCTGGTCATCTGCGAATTTGCAGTGGCTGTCTCGCCGTCAAGTGCAACCTTCATGTCAGCATTGCTATTCCAATTGGCTCGAAGCCACTTGTGTCATATAGCTGCTACCCCTGAATGGTTTTCTTTTGTTTTTGCGAACCAGATGGCTGCGGCACTGGCGCTAGATCCAGCTGCAAACTTCCGAGTATGCTGGACTTCCAAGATTTCGAAGGAACCTGATTTGGACTGAAGCCCGGGCTGTCATCTCCCATCGGAACTGCAACTTGACTTGGGAGCTCTAATGCCCGATTCAGTTCGCTTCTTCAGCCGTAAAGAACCATCTGGTATAATAGAGCCGTGTCTGCCACTATTGTCACTGATATCTGTAGACTTAATAGCGCAGCCGATTTCACGGTCAATGTTTCAGACCACATGGGCCAATACATGTCCCAATTGAACATCACCCAACCATTGGGTCAACGGTCATTTCGATGCGATGTCCAATGTCACCAAAATGGATCAAAATGGGACATGTGTTTCAATCCCTGGGCCGTAGAATCCTTAATTTCCAGTGAATCACCCAGTGTTGCTGGGACGGGCGTCGCATTTTTGTCGGCATTTCAATCATCACCTTGGCGACTTCGCAGGGCATTCGCCTGCAAATCAAACACGACGCCATACGGTGGGATATGCTGCAGTGCAAATATGCATGCAGAATCATGTAGTCGTATAGCTTCTCATAGCTTCTCTAAATATGAAATGAATTTGGACAACACTTCGTGTGCTTTTGTTTGAAGTGGTGCTTTTAGTGTTGTTTGGGTGCGACGAAAGGAAAACACAAATGAACAACCTGCGGGTGCAGGGCTAAATTGGATCACTTGGATAACTGGCGGGTCATGGTGGGTGGAATCCACCTGACTCGCTATGATATGTCATATTGGTTATAGATAATCAGTGATCAATAATGCCATGCTATGCATTGCTATGCTGTGCTGCGCTATGAGTCGCTATGATATGCTATGCTTCGTTTTGTTCAAGTTCACATTCCCATCATTTCTCCGTTTGGTAGCCAGGCGGCTTTGATACCAGGGCCACGCATCAACATCCCATCCCGCAATCTTCGTCGTTTCCGTCACCTCGTGACCGCTGCCTTAGAGAACTGGTTGCCGTAGCCAAAGAAAGACAGGTCTGTGAATCAAAGTATCAGACGCGGAAGAATGCCAATTGAAATTAAATCATGCTTAGTTACATAAATTGGTGAAAATCATCATGATAATTTGAGCCATTTTGAACCATCGAACTGTTTTGAACCATAGCCCATCCGAAGCGTGTTGAACCATATCCATCCAGTTTACCATGGCACAAGTAAAGGAAGAAACGGCCGCAGATCAATCCATGATCAACCCCCAGTCATGGATGGTTTCCGATCCTGAAATGACCGGCCGGCTTTGTTGCTCACAAAGGTACCATTTCATTTTGAGCTGGAAACCACTGAGGGCAGCCGACCATTGGGCATTCGACCTTTAGCTGCTTCCTGGGATGCTCTGAACCGAGTCGTAGGGAGGCACGTGCAGCTCATATGGGGCCTATCATATTTGATCCTGTGAAGTGTGTATAAGATATACATTTATTGTATGTACATATATTATGTGATTGTGTGCATGCTACGTGATTATGATGTGATCATGATCACATGGCTGAACGGTACCCATACATCCGAGAATGGATGCCATTGCATCCCTATTCGAACCGGTATCAATCCACAGAAATGCAAATGATGCTGATTGCACGATGTTGCACTTCTCGATTTGTCGCTGTCACCTAGCGAATGGCCATGCACGACGCAAGTGCAATGAACGGTCTTTTCTCGCGCCTCGAGCTCGATCCCACCGCTGCAGAACGTGACCGCACATGGATCTGGAACATGTCTCCAAGGGCAATATCCCATGACATCTTCACTTGTGATGGCTTGCCCGACGTCACACCTCGGCCCTGACATCCCCGACGCTCCTCAGACACCTCTGCTGTCGTCGAAGTGAGCGATTCGCGGCCCGCTTGAAATGCATCTCAATGGGATCCTCTCGTGTCCTGATCTTCACCTGGGCGACAAAAAATACTTTGGATCAAGTCGTGGTGGTGCCAATGGCAGGAAAAGCCATGGCAACTTCTAGTAAGAAAACCATCCAGAATGGCGTTGATCATTTTGATCCACAGTCATCAGGAATGCTGACTAGTGATGAATAGTGGCAATCGAATGGAATCCGAGACGATTCAACGGCGGAGTTGGCATCATTGAAGCACCGATAGTGGAACGAAAACCCAACGGACTTGCCTTTCTGCTGAAGTGAGAGCATGAAAGATTGGTACCTGCGGTTGCAAAAATGTTCATCCAATCTGGAAACATGGCCGTGCGTCAAAAGCTCTGTTATCTCACTACCCATCCCAAAAAAAACTCTTGGGATGAGCAGTTTGCTTACAAAATGCTACCACCGGTTTTGGATCATAGCCACCTCTGGAAACTCCACGGCAAAGTCCTCACAAGGCGGCGACGGTTTCAAGGTTCGGCAAATGAGAGCCGCACTGGATGAGTGGTTGGTGCTGTGAAAAACATCTACGAACCATCTAGCAACCATTGGTGAGTTCAGCCAAATCCACGAAAGGTAGCTGGTTTGGTGAGTATTTGAACCATTGTGAATCTACCAACATCTATTACCAACTAAAATATTGTTCAACTTTTTGTCAGCGAAATCATCCCGGTCGAATGGTTGAAAAGTAGAGACTGTTCCGAAACATCAGAGAAACCCTGTGCTGCTGGACCGTGGTTGCGGTGCAAAGAAGGAAGATGGAGGGAACCCTGACCAACGGCTCCCCCAAGAGCACTCCTTGATGCTCAGAAACTCCAGAATCATTGGAGAGGGCCGCGCAATGTCCGTGCACACCTGCCAAGTTGTCCTGTGAGATCATGTTTTCGTCAAAACATATTTTCGCCAATTCGTTCTAACCTGTTCTATCTGCTTCGTTCCAAGATACTTCTGTTGAGCTTTGTCTCTACCAGTCTCTCCCGTGTTCAGTGTGTTTTCGGAATTGCCATGAGCTGTCCCGGTGAGATCACATTCTTCGGAAACCAGCTGCGGCTCATGTCCATGGTCATGGGTGATCATCTGATTGCTTCATGAAAGATATCCTAGACACGCACCTTCCACCAGGTTTTTTTTTGTTTTAGCATGCAGCTTTTGATTTCATTCCCATCTCCCATCTGGTGGCCGATCTTGGGCCGCCAACCAATGGTACAGGGGGTCTGCAAATCCCAGACGCCAAGGGCTGCGCAGCAGGCACTGGCCGGAAGGACAGTTGGCAGTCATGATCACCACGTGCCACCGCCAACACGCGACTATCATTATTATTACTTTTGATGAGATTAGTTGAGCTGTTTCGGTGGGATTTCAGTAGCTGATCTCTGGTGATCTCCGATGATCAAACTGTCCTGTGTCCAGCCGAGACTCAGATGACCGTAACATCTGGCTGAAAAATACGTAATGTTTAGTTGTACCACATATCACCTTTGCAAAAAAAATGTCAATGATCGCCGTTGATCGCCCATCATGACAAAACACAAAAAAGTCCCAAAAGATATCAAAACGAATGAGAAAAAACGAAGAATGCAAAAAACGAATATCAAAACTTTAACACCATATATATTCCTTCCACCCAGGTTGATCTGTGACCCACCACCGGCCAAGGCACGTCGCACAGCAAAGGTCCGCTGCCCCAACTAACCGATCCTCGGCACCAGCGGCAGGACATGATCAGCAGCCAACCGCATGCCTAGAAGGAGAGCCACAGCGACTGGCGACGTCATGGTGCTGTACGTTTGACCTCCGGGTTCAAAAACACAAAAAGCAGTAATTTATGGATAGTGCAGGTGGGTGCTTATGTCATTTATGAGGTTGATAGATTTTTTCAAATCTATATTCATGTTTTGTCCTGCGATCTTATCATTGCTAATCATGGTGGTTTATCATTGCTCGCAATTCAGCGTCGTTCAAGGGATTGTGTGAATGATTAAGCCAACATGTGTGTGTAACCCATCTGACAACAAAAGGCTTGAGAGTTTCTGAAATGAAGAAACGTCCATTCTTTTGCCTATCGCAGATGGACAAAGCTGTCTGTGCCAATACCGACATGGGAAATGCCAAGGACACGGCAACATCAAATCGGTCAATGCTGGTCTTCCTTGAACTTTCTCACACAGTTGCAGCGATATATAGTTGAGATGAACACTTCATGAGAAAGAAATCACGGACCCTTTTACCAAGAAGACCATATCCACGCTTCAAAGCATTCACTCGTCATCGCTACCGCTCTCACTGTCAGCATCGTGCAGGCGGTGGCGGTGGTGCGCAGGACGGCGGAGGGGGTGGCGGAGGGAGCGGAGGTGGCAAGAGTGCCCCTACCACTTCACCCAGCGCTTCACTCCAGCTGGCGGAGTTCGAACCCATCATAAGCCTGAAGATAAAACAAAACATCACTCATAGAAACGACCGATCAACCGCGACACTCAACCAACTAGATAATCTTACGAACTGCAACCGAAGGCCGCAATCTGTGATTATTCCACTGCACTCAATGGGGTCGAAGTATGTGAAGACTTTAACCCAACAAACAAGACATGACCGATGATATGATAGGCTGGCTGATGCCAAGAATGCAAGAAAAAACAAGACCAATTATATCAAACAAAAAGGCAGACGTCATAACACATGAGAAAGACACATAAAGGCACAAAAAGATAAGACAAATGCAAGAAGGATGACATGCAGTGGGCAAACACGATGGTGACAGAAAGGAAGAAGTAACGCTAAAGTAAATAATTAGAATGGATGCGCCATGAGTGGTGAAACGCATGACACTGGATGAGTTGGGCAATGAGAGATTCCACCATGCAGGTAAAACCAAATGAGGATTGCACTGGCTTGGAAGGATCAGAAAAGTGCAACACATGGACCCAACACGAATGCATCCGGCCATTGGGCACAGAAAGTGCGCCGATATCGGCCAAGGCAACTGGAAATAAATTGACGAGACAAATAGGATAGAATATGATGAAATACAAATGGGATCAGATAGGATAAAAAACGACAGGACAGGGAGAGTACCGTAGTGCAACTGGTTTGGTATCCGTTTGAACTCTGGGTGCACGCCTGATTTTTGGACTTTTTGAACCCAGGTTTCCGCCTCTGATGACTTCTGGTCTCGGACTTGGAAGCCTGACTGAAAAACTTACTCTCAATGTCTCTGCCGCATTTGCAGACCATTAGATTTTACGGTGCGGGTGTATGTAGCATTTTCTGCTGTCGCCTGTGCACAGGATCGTTGATGGCAACAAGGTGAGGTAGCATGGGATGGGGTACGCAGGCCGACAAATAGATGGATAAGTGCACAAATGCCCGAATGGATGGATGCATCGGTAGACGTACAGGTGCGCAGGTCAGTTGACTAGTGCACAGAGATAGGTTGGCAAATGCATGGATGGACATGGATGANTGCCCGAATGGATGGATGCATCGGTAGACGTACAGGTGCGCAGGTCAGTTGACTAGTGCACAGAGATAGGTTGGCAAATGCATGGATGGACATGGATGAGGACAAGGAAGTAAGCACACAGAAGCACACCTATAGATGTACACACTTTGGATCACAATCTTACGGCAACACATCTTAAACTAATTAAATCCTTTGAACACATCGATTTTGCTGAGGTTGCACCAAGTGGCTCGGAAAGGCAGGGTCCGAAAGGTAGGCGGGGCACCCCCAATGCAATTTGCTTCAAAGTCACATTGGGAAAGAGCATGCTTGCCTCGGTTTCACTCTCTTTGAAGCACTTGNGGTCCGAAAGGTAGGCGGGGCACCCCCAATGCAATTTGCTTCAAAGTCACATTGGGAAAGAGCATGCTTGCCTCGGTTTCACTCTCTTTGAAGCACTTGATTGCATGTGCTGGGTTTGCGGAGCGCGTCCCACGACAACAAGCTATGGATGCAACAGAGCGTGACTTCCCCGAGGTATGCTGCCACTGTGCACCTTGCCGGGGCTTTGCCCTGCAACCGCCCCTCGCACCCCAGCGCCAGCAACCTACACACAGGTGCCTAAATGCACATAACATCATATGTGTGTACGTGATCACATGCACAGAAGGATGCATGCAGTACATGTGCTGCCATCATGTCTTTTGTGCATGGGAGCCAGAAAGGCCAAGCAGCCATGAACAAGGCGGTGACATAGCCATTGACGGTGGCAGGCATTGCTGCGCCAAGTCTCTCCATGACGCGCCTCAGGTTTCGAGCATCTAGGTGCTTCTCAGGAAACTGCCAGCCTCTTTACACTGCGGGTGTGACTCGGCGCGGGGTTCAGCTACAATAAGTGGATGTAAATGGCTGGGGTGCGATCCCTTGCAGGCCTCCGCTCAGGCCCTCCGACTTCACGAAGCATTGGTGGCAAGGTGTAGAGGCACCCTGCGTTCCTTGGAGACTACACCAGCTCTGTCCGCACTGCCTATGCAACTCGAACATCACATGCGGAACATTGCAACCAAGAAAAACACAAATGTTCTTGAGCGATTGCTGGTATGGTTGCTGCCAAGTGTCTCGTTTGGCTCCATGTAGCAGTCAAGGAGCATCAAGTGCGGTGCACTTGGCTCCACGAGGACGTCTGCCTCGTGGATATCCCACATTACGTGGGTCATCTTCGTCAGGTACTCCCCGACAGATGCAAATTGCCTGGCAACCTGCCAGAAACGGCGCGAATTCACAAAAGATGGGCCAAAGGCAGCCCCACGGGTGCCACCTATTTACCTTGGAACTTATATTTGCTGCGTCTTTAACTGCGCTTATGCACTGTAGGACTTTTCCACAGCATGTCGCTTTTACATGTGGACACGGTAAGGAAATTCGCATTGAATAAATGCATGTTGTTCATAAAGATTGTATTGCGCAGATGTGCTGACGCTGACTTGTTGTCCTAAAGGGTCTTTGGAGCTGCTTTCTGGTTGGATTTGAATTTCCATTCATGGAAGTGACTGAGGTTGATCATATTCCTGGTTGCCCATTGAACACCATTGGCACTTTGACCTGTTGGACGTCCCCCGCCTGGCACTTGGCCGGCAGGGGCAAGATGCGCTGGGCTTGCTCCCAGGGCAAGCCTTCAGCCAGCTGCCACAAGGTCATAGTGCCGAGCACTCCCAAGGCCTTCACGATGTTGGAGTGACCTTGGATCTCTCGCCGGGGCAGCACAAAGAGTTACAAGTTCAGGAATCCGTGCCGCAAATACCAAGGCATGCCCAAAAGCTCAACATGGAACCAACCGGCATGCTATGAAAGTCATCTGACGGATCCTGCATCTTGTTGCCAAGGTACTTAAGTTGGAGGCCCGGTAACATTCTTGCAGCAAAATCTGCACACTTTGCGCGGCCATCGGCCCATCCTTCTTGGGCATCTTGACGGCCAGCGCTTCTCCGTTACCTTTGCGGCGGGCCCCAGTTTCATATAACATCGTTTACCATGTGATTCATCACAGTACCACATCACCTGACGCGCTTGCATTCAGATTGTTGATGGCTTCATCTTCTAACGTCCGTCACCTTCAGGCCCCTCTGTGCCCCTCAATGAAACACAACTTGTAGGATGTGAAAGTGTGAGCTTTGCATTGTCACCTGAGGCACGGTAGAGTTTGTAGACGCGTCCATAGCATCCTTCCCCAATCATTGAGCCAAGTCGTCCGATGACCTCAGCGGGGCAAGTGAGGTAGTCTTCAAAGCGCTTGTGCCGCTTGTGGGCCATGTGGGCTGACCAGCGGCCCCAAAGGTCACCCAGAACTGCACTTTGGCAGCAAATCTGGAGAGCTGTGACCAGTGTCTCAAACATCGCAGCGAAGCCAAGGGAGGAGATCAGAGCTAGAACCTTCTGAGCCAACGGCTGCACAGATCTGCAATGGTGGGTAAAACCCTGACAGCTTCATGGAGGATGCAAAATGTTCCTTTTGGTGCACATTTCCACCCAGTGTTTCACTTGCTTGCAGGGATCAAAGCGCCTACCTGCCCCATGAAACTACCATTAAGCCACTCAAGTTAAAATTCCTTTCGCCAGATAGGCTTCGACCTGGCAAAAATTGCCTGTCCCTTTGCCCCCGCGGCCCTTTAGCTTCCCGGTGCTTAGTACGGAATAGTGGAATGGGATGATTCTTGCTACCATGGGTCATTCCCCTGTCCCCGATCATATTCCCTACGGTCAGTACCAGTAAGTTGTTGCCGTTGAGAAAATCAAGTGTCATCCATATACTGTATGTATAATATAGGTGCGTGATGCATTCACATAATATACACATACTCTACATGCACCTGCTATTTGCACACTAATCAAGCACGAGATGACTGGTGACAGCTGGGTGCCGGACAATTTCGAGCGTAGCCCACCGCCACGCGGTAGATTTGACAGCACTCACCTGTAGATTCCAACTGTTGCCGATTCCAGATCTCTTCACAAATCGCTTGAAAGGCTGATACATGCTTGAATGCAGCAGGCATTAATGCCAGACTCAGGTTTCTGTTGGGTATAATTCAATCAGAATCATTCAGGATCAATCAGCATCAGTCAGTGTCAATGTCTCTCTTCCTTCATGGTGGCTAATCTTGTTCCATGTCTCCAAACCACCCATGACTACGACTCAACAAAAAAGAACAATGTTTGGACCGTTCCGAAATGCTGTAAGACCTATAAGCTCAGCACGAGTGAGTTGAGCGGACTTCATGAGGAAAAAGATTACCTGGCAATCTCTCAGGTAAAAAGCAGCAAATTAGTCCTTTTGCGTTGGTGGACATTGATCACACAGATCATATAGTGCGAGTGTGGGACAAAAAAGATACAGATTAAACTTCCATGATCTTTTCCCAGGGTGGTCTGTGGTCATATGATGTCCAAAGGAAACGTGGTCGGTAAAAATCTGGTTGATGGTGCCCTCAAAGACAAAGGGACCCGGGTGCGCCGCCCTGCTATTCCTCCAACAACCTGCGATAATGGGAGAGTTTCAGACTCCCGATTTTGACAACCCCCAGTGCGATTCCCCATCATGAAGTCCAACTTGCCTCAAATGCCAAGCGCTTGAGATATTTTTAACTCCACCGCCAAGATGCTCTTTGGATCGCAGGCCTTCCTCACATGTTGCACAACGTGGCAAATGCTGCGGATTTCGTCTGGATCTACATCGTCAAAATACACCGTCAAACCCCTCAGGGCACGAACTACCTGCATGGCTGCATGTGCAGTGTACATTGTTCCCATTCCAACCATTCTGTCAATGGCCCATGCCCCAAGTGTCAACAACCCTGCGCTTCGAAAAGGTGTCTGGCACCTGTCACAGCGGTTGAAGAGCTCATCCCGAAAACCCCCACTCTGGTAGCAACTGTAACTTTTGTCGAACTGATGCCGTGTTGTGATTGACGCTGACTCACAATATGTTTTGGATTGCGGTGCCGAACTTTCCTTGCAAGTAGCGTGTGGGGGCGGAGCTCCTGTCCCACCCGTGTCCTGCCTTAGCCTGAAGCACACAGACCAAGACGTCTGCCTGAAGAAGGAGGAAGCAACTCTGATAAAACTTTGCAGCACCTGGCAGGAGGGAAACACAGGTGGGGAAAGCAGACATGTACAAAGAAGGACTAGCAAACAGATGCAAAAAGCAGAAAATCAATCTAGCAGAAAAGCGAAAAGCAAACAAGCAACATTGCGCCTTCTTCTCTGCGGTCATCGAGTCCCCGCTTCGGGCACCGATCTCAAGAGGAACCTCAAAGGACCTGCAGTCTCCATCTCCTCCTCTCTCTCTGTATGATTAGTGGTGTTGATGCGGAGGCATACGAGTTGTGATATTCAATGCCACCCCAAAACATGAACGCCTCACATCAAACAAAAACGCCGTTGAATTTAGCTGACTCTTCCGTACCATGGATTGTGGCGCCATCCCGTATACCTTAAGGGGGGTCGACCTCAAAAATGTAACATACATTAAAAAATGGCTCTCGTGCAGGTTTTGGAAATCCTGCTCCTAGGGACCCCCTAGAGCATATATACCTCTATATCGATGTAAGACACCCAAAAATGTATGTTACATTTTTGGGCCTTTATGGTCGTCAAGATCCCTGTCAAACAAAACAAGTCAACGTACCCAAAGAAAACATGTTACAATTAAAAAATGTAACATAGCCATGGGAGGGTTCCCAAACCCTGCAAAAGAACAATGTTTCCCTACCCTGGACCCTGCATGTTACATTTGGTAAACGCATGTCCGCATCGCCGCATCGCAAATCCCGCAGGTCAAGATAACCAGGTCAAAAATGTAACATAGCCATGGAAGGGTTCCCAAACCCTGCAAAAGAACAGTGTTTCCCTACCCTGGACCCAGCATGTTACATTTGGTAAACGCATGTCCGCATCGCCGCATCGCAAATTCCGGGGGTCAAGACAACCAGGTCAAAAATGTAACATAGCCATGGGAGGGTTCCCAAACCCTGCAAAAACACAGTGCGTCCCTACCCTGGACAGTGCATGTTACATTTTGGTAAACGCGTGTCCGCATCACCACATCGCAAATCCGGCGGGTCAAGATAACCAAGGCAAAAATGTAACAGCCATGGGAGGGTTCCCGAACCCTGCAAAAATACAGTGTTTCCCTACCCTGGACCTTCCATGTCAAATGTTGTCAAATGTTTCTTCGAGTTCCCAGACATCTGTATGTAAAGATGCGTTGGGGGGGTACCCCCCCGTCCTACGTAAGGTTTGATGTGGTCTGATCATGTGGACGGGGGTACCCCCCAAACAAATGTAACATGCAGGTGGGGGGTACATGTTACATTTTTTCAGGGGGTACCCCTGTCCCCTTCATATAGGGGGGGTCGGGGGGTCAATCTGAGGGTTAAGGCATAGGGGATGTGGCGCCCAGTCCAAAGTCACATTTGCCGAGCTACGGGTGCAGCAAGGGTTATGAAAATATTGAGGAGACCATCAGTAGTCAGATCAATGATCGTGAAAACAAAATCCTCAAAGCGGGTTTGCGACGAGAATCTGTGCTGCCTTGCGAACTTGCTCAATCAAATCCAATGTGAGGTCATCGAGCGAGGACTACTTCATCTGCAAAGATTGCTCCAAAAAATTGAGATTGGCTCACTGCCCCAACAGTGTGCAAGGCACCCGCAACACTGACATGGTTGCTGTCAGCATACAAGGCCCGAGATTCTTGCATTCCTTCTTCGGCATCTCCAGCCTGTGCAGTTGAATCACCAAGTTTCCGGATGCAGGAATTCAATGCCCGAGTGAGGTCTCCAGCCTGGATAGTGATGCCCCCCAGTTTGTGCAAACTGATTGCAATTCAAGACGGTCCCCCATACCGTACAAGGATCTTTTCATCTGCAAGGATTATTTCAACTGTTGCATGCCCTCTTTGAGATTCCCACTCTGGGCAGGCAGCTCCCCTTTGTGGAAAAAGTGGCTGCAATTCTGGGATGGTCGCGATCACCACGCAAGGACCTTTGCATTTGCAAAGACTCTTGCAACTATTGAAGACCCTGCTTGATATTGCAACACCTGTCCATCTTTCCGTCCATCCAGTCCATCAATCCGTTTATCCATCGAAATCGATTCATCCATCAATGTGTGCATACATCCATCTATCCCTACTATCCATCCATCCGTCCACCTACCCAGCTGTCAACCCTCAAACATTGCTGAACAATCTGTATAAGTATGCATCGCTACCATGAATGATCATTGATATGGATTGCAATGGCACTGTCAGTATATAAGACATCGCACGCCGTTGCGAAGCTCAACTCGATGGCAAAGTCCCACTCAGGATACTCAGGATCTAGCTGGTGCTAGCGTATTTGTCGAGCCATGCATGGTCTGATGGGAGGTCGCCTAACAAAGTGAACGTGACAAGCACATCTTCGCACATCCACATCACACGTGCACAAGATTCGCCAAAACTGAGCCCACCCATAAATGCCCAATACATGGCTCCAATCGTCCACGGCAAACCAAGCCCAAGGAAAACCTAAATTGTAAGGTGCGGAGTGTGGAGTGGAAAGGGTGGAGTGTAAAGTGTAAAGTGTGGAGTGCGGAGTGTAAAATTTGAGTGTGGAGTGCGGATTGTAAATTGTAAGGTGTGGAGTGCGGAGTGGAAAGGGTGGAGTGTAAAGTGTAAAGTGTGGAGTGTGGAGTGTAAAATTTGAGTGTGGAGTGTGGATTGTAAATTGTAAGGTGTGGAGTGTGGAGTGGAAAGGGTGGAGTGTAAAGCGTAAAGTGTGGAGTGTGGAGTGTCAAATTTGAGTGTGGAGTGTGGATTGTAAATTGTAAGGTGTGGAGTGTGGAGTGGAAAGGGTGGAGTGTAAAGTGTAAAGTGCGGAGCCTGGAGTGTAAAATTTGAGTGTGGAGTGTGGAGGTAAATTGTAAGGTGTGGAGTGCGGAGTGGAAAGGGTGGAGTTTAAAGTGTAAAGTATGGAGTGTGGAGTGTGGATTGTAAATTGTAAGGTGTGGAGTGTGGAGTGGAAAGGGTGGAGTGTAAAGTGTAAAGTGTGGAGTGTCAAATTTGAGTGTGGAGTGTGGATTGTAAATTGTAAGGTGTGGAGTGTGGAGTGGAAAGGGTGGAGTGTAAAGTGTAAAGTGTGGAGTGTGGAGTGTAAAATTTGAGTGTGGGGTGTGGATTGTAAATTTTAAAAGAGGACGCGATCGGAGACAAGAAATGCAAAAGGAAGAGCCACAGCAACAGAGTGAAGCAATGGAGAACAAGAAAAACAGAGAAAACGCAACATGATACGACGATTTTGCTCTGTGACAATAGCCCAGGAGAACAAGAATAGCACAAACAAGCAAGATGATGCAACATGTTTGTTCTGTGACAACAGCGCAGGAGAACAAGAAAAGCGAAGAAAAAGCAATATTATACAGAGCAATGCCATTCTGTAACACAAGCCCAGGGGAACAAGAGAAGCATAGAAACGCAAGATGATGGAACACATTTGTTCGAAGGCATTTTGATAACGACAACCGAACTGAACCAGAGCTACGCAATTGAAATGCGCGTCCTTCCACTTCGTGTCAACACACAACACCAGCGGATGTAAAAGTAGAGCACCTCAAAATCCAATGCGTATAATTATGCATAGAGACGGAGATCACCACCATGTGTTGTACTACAAAGGCAATGTTACACAGTTGTTTTGGCAAAGCCATCACAGACCTTGAGGTGTTTCATCATCCCAGCATCATTCTTCACAAGCTCCTGAAATCCACAAGTGCATGGCTGGCTGCTTCAGTGTTTGTTCCATCGTTGAAAAACTAGAGAGCTGCAACTGTTGCGAATCGATTCTCAAGAAGTCGCAGAAGGCAAACTTGAGAGCGTGGGGGTGACGAAAGGTAGGGTGTGTGAGGGAAAGGAGGCCAAGGGTGGGAGAGGAAGGGCATTGGTGAATATGAGGATGGTGAGGAGGATGATGATGATAATGATGACGGCGATGATGATGATGATGACGATGATGACGATGATGACCATGACGATGACGATGACTATGATGGTGATGATGATGATGATGATGCTGATGCTGATAATGATGATGATGATGATGATGATGATGATGATGATGATGATAAATATGATGATTGTCAATAGCAAGAAGAACATGGTGCTGACAGGGACAAAACAATGATGAACATGATGATGTTGATGATGGTTAAAGATGGTTGACATGATAAACACTATAAAAATGATAAACATGATCTATCACCATTAAAAAGATGATGATGATGATGGTGATGATGATGATGATGATGATGATGATAATGATGATGATGGTGATGATGATGCATCATGATGATGAAGAAAATGATGATGACGACGATGATGATGTTGGTTGCCTGGATTTTTCAAAAATCGTAGACTTCGAATCGCACATATCAATAGCCCGGGAAAGGGATTCAAAATGAAGCAGAACAACCTAGAGCAACCACAGCCTGAAACGATGGACGAGGAGGGGGAGTTGAGCCCACCGGGGGAGGGCCATAGAAAAGAATCCCTACTTAACAGACCCCTATGATTGAATGAAGCAAACTCCAAGCCCAAGAGTACTGAAGTACATGGAGCTCAGGTAGCTGCAGCTACCTTTCGTGATCAATGCCAAGTGATCTGCCTAGCCTGCCCGCCGCTATTGGTAACTTTCGGAATTGCTGCGCACCAAAAGCGATATATATAGCCAAAAGGGTGGAACTTGGCTGTCCATTTTTGGCTGCTCTTGTGCAAACTCAAAAACCTACTGCAACTCTGTCCTGCAAAGTTGTACAGATTCCCTGCTAGGACATGTTTCCTTGCGAGGTCTGCCGTGGCAAGTGGAAACTCTGCAACGTGCAGGTACTCCGATGCAGCTGCACAAGGAAATCAGATGCGCTGCTGCCATCTGTCCAGTCTCAAGTTCAAAACGGCTCATTTACAAAACATCCCTGCAAATCTTGCAGCAAATCTCGCATTGTGTTTTCATCGCAGGAAGATTGCACCATCAGCTCATGCGGCAGGCCCCGCACATGGGGGCCTGGCAATCCAAAGCTGGATTTCAAAGAGAACCCAGCTATCTCAGTTCCCACTCCTTTGCATTTGGCCATTAAATTGACCATCTACAAATCGAAAACTAAGCATTAGTTCTCCCTGCTCTGATAATTTTCACAATATGTTCCCCAAAATGTCACATGAGTTCACTGGAGCGTCCACCTTGTTCCCCAAATGCCCCACCTGATCAGTGGGGCCTTCAATGCCGTATCTTCAAAGAGCTGAGCAAATACTTAGGTGAGATTTTATATTATAATTAGTTATAATGTGAGTTATACAAAAAATTATTGGAAATTACGAAGAGAATTAAAAATGATGATTTTTGTCCC
>BGPT01002902.1:28740-41898 GCA_003297045.1 Symbiodinium sp. clade C Y103
AAGCGGGAGTTGCTTCTGATTGAAAATGTGCCACAGGCACTTTTGTCAATCGTGTTCCTTCACTTCGAAGGAGGATCCACATTTGTGGCGGTCATCAACGTAGGCGTTCCTTGTGGGCAANAGGCGGGAATGGGTTAGTGGAACTAGTTATAGATGAACGTTGATCTGCAGCCACCATGACAAAACACGTTGTGTGCCCTTGCGGGAATCAACAAAACATGCTTTGATAGGGCAGACTTGTTGCGAACACTTACACAACTGATCTTGCAGTGGAACGTCCAAGGAGCCCCANTGCACAATTCATCAAGTTCAGATTGCCGATTTTAAGAAATTGGTCAAACTTGGTTTTTGATGCGCTCTGGAGTGTGTGCATGTCAATGTATATCAACTAATTAGGCAAAGATCAGTCTAGACCTGCGGGTATATTTGTTACATGTAGTTTTGGGCAAACAGGATGCAGGATGAACGATGAAACAGAAAGATGAACCTGCAGAGTGTTTTCATGAAAAGCAAACACGAAACGTTGCAGTTTTGTGCCCAAGCCCAAAGCCCAACAGCCCAAGGTGAAAAGCCACGCCCCGAGCAGATCCAAGGTCCACGCCATGTGGTTCATGTGGGTAGCCGTGGTAGCCATGGCACAGGTGGTNAAAAGCCACGCCCCGAGCAGATCCAAGGTCCACGCCATGTGGTTCATGTGGGTAGCCGTGGTAGCCATGGCACAGGTGGTCCAAGGTCTGGACCTTCCCCTTCCCGACGTCGTGGGGATCGCCAGGAACGTCGCCAACAGCCTGTGGCACATGTGGCACCGCACAGAGAACCACGGCACGGTCCAACATACATGGCTGCGCCAGCCACAGCTTCTGCCAAAAATGCACGAGCTGAATCGCATGAGTGGAGCAGAAACCTCCAACCGAGTGACATACTACTGGGAGCTGTTCACGTTGATTCTCCTCATCGTGGTGCTGCTGGGAACACTCATCATGGCCTACGGGCCAAGGGTGAAAGGTTGCCTCCGCACCNAGTAGCTGAGTCCACAGGCCGCACAGCTGCAAACGGCAACAGCCAGATCCTGGGAATCACTTCTCAGAAACGGCTGCTGGCTGTTGCATTTGGAGCAACACTGTTGGCATGCACTGTGGCATGCGCCTACTCGGTGCAGACCGAGAGGCTAAGCCGCACCACTGGGTTGGACTTTGAAATGTACGCCCTACTCCTCGCAGCAGGCACGGTGGCATGGTCACATTGCTTTTCCATGTTTTTCGGCGTTTCAGAATGTTGTTCAAAACCGCTCCTTGCAATCGCAACAAGCTCTAATGGCGGTTAATAGATGTTGAATCAACATCAACCCAACCCTTCCTTGCCATGGACGATCCCTTGTTGCAGGTGGAGCAGGTCTACTGATCCAGGCCGTGTTCGCAGTAGTTTTTCTCCCCGAAGGGGAAGAATTCAGCCATTCCGCCTTTGCAGAAGCAGCCGTCCCGGCATTGGCACCAATCATTTCGGATGGGTTTGACACTCTAAAGGACACCATTTTCACAGTGCTCTGTCTGCAATCAGAGCACATGGTGCTGAAGGTAATTGGTGTTGCTAGCTGGTTTTATTTGTTGTTGATTCATGTGTATTTCGTAAACCGGGAACACACACTGGCGGAATTGGTCAGTTGTTATTTGCCAGTACTGACCGCGCTCCCAGAGACGAAACCGGCAGAGGGTGAAGATGATATAAACGAGCAGTGTTGCCTTCAGCGCAAATGGAACATGATTTGGAACGGTGGCCTTTGGAACATGGTTTGGAACAGTGGCCTTTTGCCGATTCTGTATAAACAAGTAACTCCTGCGAAGCGAGAGTTGGTTTTGATTGAAAATGTGCCACAGGCACTTTTGTCAATCGTGTTCCTTCACTTCGAAGGAGGATCCACATTTGTGGCGGTCATCAACGTAGGCGTTCCTTGTGTGCAAATTTTTGCAACATTTGCATTTTTCCGGTGTTTAAGGTCCTGCATTGCACCACAATTCTCTAAAAAATTAGCACGGTTTTTGCAGAATGAAGATTACTTAAAGGGAATCGTGCTGTTCAAGGAGGCCGGCTGGTAGGGAGCTGCAAGGATTTGCAGGGCTCACAGTCTCGTGGGACACCTTTACACAAGTGGCTCAATACAGACATGTAAAATTATTTAGTTCTATCGCGTATAGACAAGTGTACTTTATCATATTTAGACAAATATGGACAAGACTATCATTTACACAAGACTCCTATTTGTGTAAGGCCTAAGGCCTTTGATGTTTTCAGGCTGTTTGATGTCATCCAAAAACCAACTGGCCAAACTGTCGCAGGCATCCTTGCTCTTGAAGTGCTCGGGACACCACGTTAAGATACGTTAAGATACCATTTGATACTATGCGCCAGCCGATTGTGGCATTTGGCTACCTTGTTTTCAACATGTACTTCTACTAGAGCAGAGCCAGCAAACTAAAAACCAGACACGATTTTATGTGTGCGTGTCTGCGTCATGTGTCTCTGTACCACAGTACAATCGCATATAATGTGGTAAACCTGGCCAACCACTGTAAACGAAGAGTGAGACCAAGCATGCATGAATGACCAGAATCAAAGGATGCTCCGATAAAGGGTTCCTCATAGGACGGATTTTTTAAAATCCACTGTGAAATTACAATTTTTACGGTTCCGGGAAAAAGATATCACAGAACACTTCNCATAGGACGGATTTTTTAAAATCCACTGTGAAATTACAATTTTTACGGTTCCGGGAAAAAGATATCACAGAACACTTCTGGCGAAAAACGTGCTTGACACAGTTTTCATGCAGGTGTCAGAATATCGTTGCAACACAGAGCTTGTTTCAACAGATATCCATGCATTTTGTCGTTGTTACAGCTGAGATAGATCAGGGTTCGCTTTCAGGAAGCGTGCAGTTGAGACCGCAAACATCCAGAAACACTTTGTTTGCAAAGAAATCGAGATATCGATGGTGTGAACGTTGAAGGCTGATGCGATTTCGTAAACCGGACTGGTTGAACATGTTGACCAACGAGACCTGAAGATGTGCCACTTTGAAGGCGTTTGCAGAAGACCTTCAACTCTTGAAGGAGGCTCTGCCTTACCTAGCCAGAGTGGCCACCATCAAAGATTTCATGCAAAAATTGGAGTTGCAGGNACTCTTGAAGGAGGCTCTGCCTTACCTAGCCAGAGTGGCCACCATCAAAGATTTCATGCAAAAATTGGAGTTGCAGGCCGGATTTAGGGCTCTGAAACGTGTGAGCGTTGCGTGTTGTGCCTTCGCAGGGTGCCAACAGAGANGCAGGCCGGATTTAGGGCTCTGAAACGTGTGAGCGTTGCGTGTTGTGCCTTCGCAGGGTGCCAACAGAGACTGGTTGGAAACACTTGGAAACTGCAATCTGATGCTATTGGCAGTATTGTTCTTGCTGCAATCTCGCTGAGTCTTGCTGCAGAAATATGTTGAGGTTGATGAAGTGGACAGAAGCGAGCAGATGCTCAAGTTCTTCTGCCGGTGCCTAGAAGAGATGATAGAAAATGATGGAAAATTGGACCTGAACAAGGTCGGGAACCTCAGGTTGGACAATTGCAAGCATTGCAATCGAATGCAATCGATTTCTCTTATCACTTGATGACCCACTCTTAAGAATCCCTCTTTCTTGCACAGTGCATATGCATGTGCATGTTCGCTTTTTCTCAGCTCATAGCTTGAGATCTTAGATGTTTTCAGATGATGTCATCCCGAAACCAACTCAACGCAACAGCTCAGGCTGCAGAAGAACTTGCTGATGAATGCGCGGCTTCGAAACGTTGGGGTCTCGGAGATGTTTGGACCGTGACGCAGAGCGCTGCTCTCCTTCGGCACCGAGGCGGCGACAGCATCGACGCGGCCTACTGGGGCGACCTCCGGGCAGTGCGGGGCTTCTGGCGCCGCGACCCGGGGAGCGTCGACTCCACCGAGGCGCTGCGCTGGGCAGCAGCCAACGGCCACGCCGACGTCGTCCAATTCCTTCTTTCGCAGAACGTGGACGTCGACGCCATGACCGCCATCGGCCCGGGCCCCAGAGAGGCGCCGCTCGGAGCTGCAGAGGTCGAGCTCCAGCAGCTGAGGTCAGACGCCGCTGATGCACGCAGCCGGACACGACCGCGTGGACTGCGTGGCCAACAAGGACATCAAGAACAAATACAATGGCGGGGGCCTCAGAGCTCTTTGCTTCCAATTCGTGGCACTTCAATGCGGCAAATGGCAGCATATGTTGAAAATATTTTTCTTTCCCCATTTCAGTCAAGTTCAATTGAATGTGGGATTTCATGGGATTTCATATTTTATGTCCACACCTAAAATACCTAAAACATAAAACAGGTCCCTTTAAATTCAAAGGCCAACGTGAAGAACGGGACAGAGGTTTCCACAAATTGCATCACCAGTACTGTCAAATTCTGCAGTGCCAGGGTTGAGCACTGGAAGAATCGGTTTGGGCATCACATCACGTCGTGGTTCCCAGGCAAGACCGCCTTGGACTACGCGAAAGAAAAGGGCCACCATGAGATCGTGCGTTTGCTTGATCCCCAAGCCGAACCCCAAGCCGAACCCCAAGCCGAACCCCAAGCCTCTTGGCTGTATATGGGTGCTGTCCAAAGCATTGCAGCGGCCCAAATGATTGATGCAAAAGGAATGTTCAATGCGTTTTTCAATCTCCGCAGTCAAACTGCCAGATTAAACAGTGTTTAAGGAGACACCACAGAACAGTTCCAGCGAAAAATGTACTTGAAACAGCTTTCAAGCATGAGAAAGCACCAGTTGAGACCGGAAACACTGTGTTTTCAAATCACTAATTCTTGCACAGCACATAGTAGACATGATTGTTTTGGCAGCAAGGCTTGCTTTTGACATCCCTTGCTTTTGACATCCATTGCTTTGTGACATCTGTTGCTCTGCAGATCACTTTTCGTAACACGGAAGTAGAGACTACGGAAGTATAGACTTCTAAACTTCCTTTGACGGTCCCAGCGCGCTATGTTAAGATACCAGTTTTACATTTGGTCACCTTAAAGTTTGTTTATCATCGAAGCAAAAAGCTCAGGCTGCAGAAGACTTAGCGGCTTCGAAACGTTGGGGTCTCGGGGATTTTTTCTTTGCGCGTGACCTGTTTGGACCATGAGAGACGCAGAGCGAGCGCTGCTCTCCTTCTGCACCGAGACCACGACATCCACAGCGCGGCCTACCGTGGCGACCTCCTCGCGGTCCGCGGCTTCGTCCGCCGGGACCCGGGGAGCGCCGAGAAGAAAAGCCGCTGGGGTAAAACCGCGCTGCACGAAGCAGCAATTCACGGCCACCCGGCCGTCCTCGAGTTCCTTCTCTCGAACAACGCGGACGTCGACGCCGTGGGCAACAAACGCCGGGGACCCAGAGAGGCGCCGCTCGGAGCTGCAGAGGTCGAGCTCCAGCAGCTGAGGTCAGACGCCGCTGATGCACGCAGCCGGACACGACCGCGTGGACTGCGTTGGCTGGGGGCCTCAGAACTCTTTGCTTCAACAAGTTGCAGCATGTGTTTTTTTTATTTTATCCATTTCTGAAGTTCAATTGAATATGGGAATGTCATTAGATTTCATTTTTTATGCGCGCCCCAAAAAAAGGTCCCTTTAAGTTTCAGAGTCAACGTAAAGAATGAGACAAAGGTTGCGACACATTGCAACACCATTAATCACTTAACTGTCAAATTCTGCAGTGCCAGGGTTGCTCACTTGAACTGTCCATTTGGGGCGTCACGTCGTGGTTCCCAGGCAAAACCGCCCTGGACCAGGCGAAAAANTTCTGCAGTGCCAGGGTTGCTCACTTGAACTGTCCATTTGGGGCGTCACGTCGTGGTTCCCAGGCAAAACCGCCCTGGACCAGGCGAAAAAGTACGGCCACAATGAGATCGTGAGTTTGCTTGAACCCCAAGCCTCTTGGCTGTAAGGGTGCTGTCCAAAGCATTGCAGCGGCCCACATGATCGATATGGATGACACCGTAAAAGGATGTAAAAGGGTTGATCCACAATGAGCTACAGAGTTCAGTCAGGTTTCACCCCAGAGAGAGAGCCGTTGGACGTACATGCGACGCATGCGAAAGATGGCTGGCGGGTGAAGGGCAAAGCCTCTTGAGCCTCTTGTCTGCACTGGCGATCTGTGAAAGCCCTGGGCATAGGATGAGTCGACACCACGGATGTTTACATATCTTTGCGCCGCCAAGGCGTCGTGACGCATCCAGAAAAAATTATCTGTGTGAAGATTTTTTTGCAAAACGAAAAATATAGAAAAAATTGGTTTCGCAATAGCATTGCAGTTCAATGCAGACGAGTGCGCAAAATGTTGGTATTTTTTTAAACGATTTTTTCAAATTCAATGTGTATGGGATTTCAGATCTTACTAGTGTTCTTTTCTTGTTCCGTGAAATTTGATAGCCAATGTGAAGAATGAGAGAAAGGTTTCACATTGCATCACCACTTGCCAAATTCTGCAATGCCAGTATTTGTGCCAGCATCAACTGNTAGCCAATGTGAAGAATGAGAGAAAGGTTTCACATTGCATCACCACTTGCCAAATTCTGCAATGCCAGTATTTGTGCCAGCATCAACTGAGGTGTCCGTTTGGGCGAGGCGAAACAGCCTTGGACAATGCAAGAGAGAGAGAGGCAACACGGAGATGGTCAATTTGTTGTGTGAGTCGGTATCAGAGTAGATGTTTATGATGTTTATGATGTTTATAGTACATATCGAGTTGAATGATTCTGAACCCCAGATGTTGCACCTTGGCGCTGCCCAAGGCATGAACGACGCAAGGCTTGGCACCGAGAATAGCTCATCCATAAGTTCAGGGGGGTGATAAGATGGGGCCGCCAGCAGCTCCTAAGGAATGCTGGCTTTCATGGCGCTGTTGGTTTCATCCGTGAAACCAAACCGTATCCATACGTACCTTTACAATGAGCAACCAAAACTTGCAAAGTGTCATAGCGCAACTGCTACAGAAATATTGGAAACCTTTCCAGACGTTTGACAGGCAAGATTAATTGTGTGGGAGAACATCTCCAAGAGCCTGCTGCACCTGACATGTTTGCAGGATAGTGAATTTCGGGCCAAATAGATGCTGCTTAGTACCACTTAATGCGGCAGGTTCGGATCAAAAGCGGATATCTGGATACCGACAAAACTGGACGGTTTGAGCTGGAAGGAGAAAAAAAAAGTTCCAAAATCCCCACTCCCATGCGATTTCTATATTTCAGTTTGGGCTAGGGATTGAGCTTAGCAAGTGGATTTGCTATGGATTTGAAAGGGTTGTCCTTGTGATGACACTGTGGGCAAAAGGTGAGGAAAGTAGGTTTGAGCTTCGTGGATCATCGCAGCCGTCTCCGTCTTTTAAAATCGAAAAGTTTTCTAAAAATTAAGGTTTGGATTTGAATATTAGGGGGAAGTTTCGAAATTCAATTTTCGATCAATTTTCAAATGGAGACTTTTAGGGTTTGATTTCATTATTAGGGGAAAGCTTCTCACACCCCTCAATAATAGGAATTACCCGTTGGTTTTATTTGGGGGTGGTGACATTTATTATTAAGGAGAAGGGATTAGAAGCTCTGCATAGGCAGTGGAGTTGGAATACAGTCGCCACAAATGTTGTCAATGTCTCGATGAAGGGAGGCAAGATCTANGGAGAAGGGATTAGAAGCTCTGCATAGGCAGTGGAGTTGGAATACAGTCGCCACAAATGTTGTCAATGTCTCGATGAAGGGAGGCAAGATCTATAGAGTTTTGTTTTGTATTAGTGTGGGATGTAAGGGCCTGTAAGGATGCGCAATGCATTTGCTCGGTTTCAGGTTCAAAGCGGAGAGTGACACAGGCATCACTGAATCACTCAGGTTTTAACCCACACCGTAAAAATTACCACTCGTACTGGCTACCCATCAACTCCTCATTGCTTTGTGAGAGAATATCGATTTTTTGTCCGTATGTGGAAGTTGGGCCTTGGTNACCGTAAAAATTACCACTCGTACTGGCTACCCATCAACTCCTCATTGCTTTGTGAGAGAATATCGATTTTTTGTCCGTATGTGGAAGTTGGGCCTTGGTTGCTCACTGCTTGCAGAGATTCCAATACCATTGAGTTGGGTCGTTAACAGAAGGGACCTTCAAGGTTTCAACATGGCACTGACTCTAGAAGCCACTCCCCAGACATTCCACTACGCACTACGGTTTCACCATTCTACGGGAATTCCCGTTGCGCAAGATGTACATACAATGATGGCCTTTGAGGACAGCAACTTGCGGAACTTGCGTTGGTCCATAACACATATATACATCAAAATAACTTTGCGTGAAGTCGTGCATACATTGAGTTCTTGCCTGCTCTTGGATCTTGATCAAGCCAAAGGCATTCTAAAATGCATAGACTTGAAGATGTCCCTGTTTTTTGGGGGACAAATTTGAAAAACGTATCCGAATCCTATGCCATGTTTGGGCTTTGACCCGTCACGGCGTCAGAGGATGGCTGTGAAGTACGTCCTTTCCTGAGACGCAGGATGATTGCACTAAAAGAGATCCCTGCTGTCACAGGCAAGGGGAAACGGGAAACTACAGAGATGACTATGATTTTCAATGAACCCAACACGATCAGTTCTAAGCCAAGCCCATCCTCATTCCTTTGACAAATTGGACAACTAGAGCTCTCACTGTGTTTGGAAAGGCGATGCAGCGATCTTGAGAGCGCCTCAAGTCGCATCTTTGGAGATGCGTGCTCTATGTTTGCCACTTCCCAGTTCTCAAGGATGCATCATCGTTGAAATGAGCAGTGAAGGAAGCATCCCAAGATCAGGTCTAGAACACTCTACTCAGCGGAGAAATTTGGCGAACTTGAGGCAGCCCGGGGAGAGTTGCCAGGGTTGCCAGTTGTACTCATTCGTGGGTCTGCAATGTACTGCATAATGTGTTTTGCTTTCTGTATGGGGGCTAGAGGCAGTTGATGCAACCGTGGTTTTACGTGCATTGACTGAAGAAGATATTGTAAAATTGTTGTAAAATTTACTTTTTCATATTGTTTGAAGATTTATTTTTTCGTTTTGCACACTCGCACATTCGCACACGCTTTGCGAATTCAGTTTGTGCGAAGGAATCTTCTCATGGCGCGAGCGAAGCATTTGCCGACATGTATGCTGGCTATGCCCTACGTCGGTTCGCTGAACGGAGGCATGGATGGCACGACATGTGCAAGCCGACAAGCACATCTACAGCTATCATCACTGCCTCGCCTCAAACAGTGGACCAGACAGCAGTTAGGGTCACGTAGTTTTTTCTTNGACAAGCACATCTACAGCTATCATCACTGCCTCGCCTCAAACAGTGGACCAGACAGCAGTTAGGGTCACGTAGTTTTTTCTTCCTGCTGCTGCTGCCGCAGTTGTTCTTCTTGTTGCAGTTGTTGTTGATGCAGCGTTTGTTCTCAAATTTTGTTGTCGTTGTCATCCTCATTGAGGGTGTCATTGTGGTGAACGCCGCTGTCTACGATTCTGTGGATACCCGTGCTATAGGCAGAATGGCTGCCCCAGTAGTCATGTGTGCCATTCATTCCGCTGCTCAACCCCCATGCCAATTTTGCCAATATATGGAGTCGAGCTATTTCCCGGCGGACTGATTTTTCAAGCAGGCGTGCCAAAAATGTGATCAACATGTACTGGTCCTAGAATGCAATCTCACATATCTATACGTATCTCACAATCAAAATCTGTTGCTTGTTCTGGGGGTTAGCCTTCCCATGTCTTCACACTCCAATCCTGAAGAGCACACAGCGTCAAGGACTCAACCGTGGGCACATTGCCAGCTTCTCAAAGGGTGCAGGCGGTGCAGGTAATTGGACGCGGTGGGATTGAGATTCAGTGCCGATTTGTGTAGCACATTGACATTCTGCAATGCTTGAGGATCAAGCTCTGTATGAAGCATAAGTGGGTCCAGTGCCGCGAAACAACATCACCTCACAGTGGGTGTCAGCGGCAGTTGTGCAGCCGCGTTGTAAATCAATGGACAAAATATACTTCATGAGACCAAATCCCAATTGCGAAGACCAAATGCCTATGGCGATTCTCTGAAGTGTGTTTTCCATTGTCTATCATTAGTAACCTTAGTCTTAATTACACATATTACAATCCATATGATTCTGTGATTAAAAGATTTCTCGTCCAGTAGCAGTTGCACTCAGGCTCTGTTAGTATGGCTAAGAGATGTTGAAAGAAAACTTGCAAATTTGCAACATGTCCACCTCGAGTTGCGGATTAAGTGAACAATTCGAATGGATTAACGTATTGAGTGACCTTCTGCGGAGGTCCGTCATCAAGACAATCAATCCCAAAGGCTCCAAACTTAGCAGATTTATGAGGAAAAGATGTGAAAAGGATGTATTGGCTAAACTGCATCGCCGCTCCTGACTGTGTGCGTTTGTTGGTTGTTGCACAATGGTGCGAGCTGACTGTGTGGCAAAATATGTAACCCGTAAAGTCTTGTAGANGCGTTTGTTGGTTGTTGCACAATGGTGCGAGCTGACTGTGTGGCAAAATATGTAACCCGTAAAGTCTTGTAGAATGGTGTGACAAATGGGACATGTCGTTCTTTTGTGTATGAGGTCCGGAGAATCAAAGATGATAACTGACTGTACTGTACTGTGCGAATGTTTCCAAATATCTTTGGTTGTCGACTCTTCAGGTGGAACCCACGAGAAATTGAATGCATGTTGCTACTTGAAAATCAGTGAAAACACAACGGTTTAGCAGGCGGGCTCGGGGGTCTCGGGAGGATTGCACATAAGATCAGCAANAATCAGTGAAAACACAACGGTTTAGCAGGCGGGCTCGGGGGTCTCGGGAGGATTGCACATAAGATCAGCAAATGACTCAGCTGAGATCAGCGGGCGGATGCACCGTCTTCGAGATCAGATGGAGATCGCCTGAATCCTGAATATTTTATCATACCTTGATCCATGTCGCAATGCAGTGGTAGCATGGTGTAGCCAGATGCCATCCGATGCCATGAGGTCCACGTCACCGTGTCGCTGTTCTCCACATGGCCCATCAGGCCGTCATGGTGCGTGTAGGACCTTGGCCTTGGCCTGGGGCATCGGGTCAAGAATAGCTCCTGGGAGTACTTAGACAAGAGTAGCTCTTGGGAGTTAGAGATATGAAGGAGTAATTTGAAGATGCATAAGATATCAATTGAGGTCATTAATATAAGATGGTTGNGAGTACTTAGACAAGAGTAGCTCTTGGGAGTTAGAGATATGAAGGAGTAATTTGAAGATGCATAAGATATCAATTGAGGTCATTAATATAAGATGGTTGGAGATTGTGGTCATCCAACAACTCTTGAAGGATGACCATGTCATACATGTCCGATCTCTGCAGAATGACACGTGAATGCCACATGCCGTGGATTTGCTCTTCCATGTACTCCAGGTGACCGACTCCAAATATCGACGTCCATCGTGGCAAGGACCCCCCAGCGTCTTTGTGTACAAACGGGAGCCTCAGGGGAAGAGACCCAGCATGGTAGTTGGGGCCATCTAGAAATCTCTTATGATATCTATAGGGGCGGTCGTAATTATTTGTGTATATTGTGTGGCATTTATACGTTTCATGAGATCATCGGAATTTCAATTTTGCAGATGTCCGATGCTGTATTTCGGATATGTTCCGCACTGCTGCATCTTCACCATGGCACATTATGGTGTCTGGTTTGACCTTTCCAGTGTCATTCACATTGAACTTCAACAAGGCCCACGAAATTGCGAAGGAAGAAGCTCGTTGCATGCTGCCCCATTGGAAGTTCTATATTGGATGTGCCATGCCATGCCGTGCCTTTTTAGAGTACCATTGATTCTTCAGGACAACGTTCGGGCAACGTATAGACCATGAAGCCTGAAGTTGCGGTTGGCTTGAAGATTTTCATGAGTTTTCCATAAGCATCAATAATCCCCCAATGGTTTGATTTTTCTAGCTGCCATCAGGATAGCAGAAGCCCTTGGCCTTGAATGCATCGGTTGGGTTTTCAACTCGTTGCCTCTGGACCACCCGGGTGCCNGGTTTGATTTTTCTAGCTGCCATCAGGATAGCAGAAGCCCTTGGCCTTGAATGCATCGGTTGGGTTTTCAACTCGTTGCCTCTGGACCACCCGGGTGCCACTTGCTGAGAAGCGAATCCGATTCCTCCAACGCTTCCAATCCAGAGCTGTCAAAGCATATTTGAAAGTAATTTCAACATATTCAAAATTTGAAAGGAACATATTTAGTTCATANTATTTAGATGTTCATGGTTTTTGCCGCACTTTCGGTGAAGATCTTTTTGATCATTGAAGTATTGCGGTAACACCACCCGCTTTCTGGTCCAGGAGGATGCCCTGAGGATGACCTGTTGTCGGAGGTGCAACAGTACACAGTGAACTCCTTCAATGAAAAAGTTGCTGTAACCATTCAACGGTGATCATTTTTTTTCATTCTGATCATGGAAAACTGCTGCGTGCCTGTGTAGGGACGCAAAGGACGCTGAGATATGCTGAGATGCTCAGGTGTTCGTTTTTTTTTTGCAATGTGCCTTTTGATCAAATGCGCGGGCAGTGTTGCAGGAAATTCTTGAAGTGGCTAATTGGGCCGAAGAAGCCTTTTGCTTTGCGCTTAGCTGAGCTAAAACCTGTCCTTTCTATGCTGGAGGTTCCCAGAGTTGACGCAACCTTCAGTGCAGTATGCGGAACATTTTGCGACCGTCCATGCAGGTGGTTTNGTTCTTTCCAAAGGTTGCGAAAAAGCCAAAAAGTAGAGTCTAGAACATCCCGGGTGGTCAAGAGTAGCTCCTGGGAGTACTGAGACAAGAGAATACAAGAGATACAAGTTAAAAGAAGGAGTGCAATTTGAACATAAGATATCAATTGATATCATNGTCAAGAGTAGCTCCTGGGAGTACTGAGACAAGAGAATACAAGAGATACAAGTTAAAAGAAGGAGTGCAATTTGAACATAAGATATCAATTGATATCATGAGATCAATTCAGATCAATAGTTGAAGATTGTGGTCTCTCGACCATGTCATGTCCGATCTCTGCAGAATGACACGTGCCACATGCCTTGGGCTCTTCCAG
>BGPT01002902.1:75995-88421 GCA_003297045.1 Symbiodinium sp. clade C Y103
AAACTATAAACAAATCCTGAACCATGGACTTCCCTGGTCTGGATTTGGGCTGTAGCTGTTTCACCTGTACTTTTTGGATTCGTACACTTCCAATTACTTCATTGCGAAAGTCCTGTCCGCTGGCCATGGGCCATGGGTCAAAGAAGATCTGCCTTTGTTGTCATTCACTACCTATTTCAAAAACTTATCGCGGTGAATGAATTCACTGAGCTGGACAAGGCACACATGCAACACAGGGCCATGAATGAAAACAAACTCCACGGCATCGCTGTGTTCGGAGGAGATAGTACAGTAGCTCTGTAAGGCTTAGTGAGGTCTGCTCCCGGAGANACACAGGGCCATGAATGAAAACAAACTCCACGGCATCGCTGTGTTCGGAGGAGATAGTACAGTAGCTCTGTAAGGCTTAGTGAGGTCTGCTCCCGGAGAGATCAATGTCTGCCAACCCCGGGCTGTGCATCTAGGTATGGGATTGATGGGATGCTGTTGGAAACCTTTACAAATATCAAGGCGTGATATAGAAGTGCCAAACTTGCCATGTGGATTCCCCAAACTTGTCTTTGATACAAGGGGATTCCCAAACTTAAGTCAAACAATTGTCCATTGACGTAGNAACTTGCCATGTGGATTCCCCAAACTTGTCTTTGATACAAGGGGATTCCCAAACTTAAGTCAAACAATTGTCCATTGACGTAGGTCTGTAAAATGATATTGATGAAACAGATTTCCATTTAAGACGAAAATTCCAAAGACATTGGGATGAATTTAGCTGTCCAACTTCCAAGCTTTAATGCCGAGAGAGGTTTTGCATGCGTTGCTTCATGACATGATTTGCCCTAATCTCTTTCCATGAAATATGCATTCGGAACGANAATGCCGAGAGAGGTTTTGCATGCGTTGCTTCATGACATGATTTGCCCTAATCTCTTTCCATGAAATATGCATTCGGAACGAACCCCCAAGCAAACCGTCATGGCCTTGCGCAATCAAGGTGCCACAAATGTTCCGCTCACCCTGAAAACATTCAAACAACTAGATCATACTAAATATAAGTAGATAAAGAATAATAAAGATGCATATCTATGCATATCTAGCTTTCTGGCTGGTGAGAAAAGTTGCTGCTTTGACAGATTCCTCTGCCACCTGCTGGTCAAACTTCACAAGCCAAGCAACACTAATCTGGTCGTTACTGCATTGAATTTTTTGTTGAAAAATGTTGACAACATATGACCCGCCAGCCCTGGGGTTCTCCGAAGCAGGACTGCTATCACTGAGGTGTTCATGACTGTGCCTGATGACTTGGCCTGTCCATGGTTTAGCAACCTCTTCGGAAAACGCCTGGATGTTGTCATGGGGTCTCAGGTGGGGGGGTGTGATAACGTCCTTGCTTCTGCGTTGCTTCACTGCGCACTCTTGATGCTACGGTGCTGAAGCTCTCTGGCTGATATGTTGACCTGCTGACTTTGAGCCTTTCAATGTTGAAAGGGCCTTTCAATGGTTCATCTGCGGAAGCTTTCTCTGTGAGACACTTACTGTGCTTCTGGATTGGCCTTGCAAAGATTTGGGCCTTTTCTGAATGAAATCGAAGTTTGTGTGAACCATTGGAGAGACTGAATGGGTCTGAATACGTCTGAATGGTAAAAGACTAATGGGTTTCATGCCAAGGTATCGGAAGTACAGCTTGCAGTATCGGAAGTTCTACCGTACCCCTAAATATGCCGCTATAGCGGCTTAATATGGCTCTGTACCTAATACGCCGCTATAGCAGCATAATATGCCGCTATAGCGGCACAATTGGTGGTACGGTACGGTACGGTACGGTGGGTACGGTGGGTACGGTGGGTACGGTACGGTGGGTACGGTGGGTACCCACCGTACCCACCGTACAGTACCACTGTACCCACCGTACCACTGTACCCACCGTACCGTACCCACCGTACCCACCGTACCCACCGTACCCACCGTACCGTACCCATAGAAAGTGTCATATGTACCTACCCGTGCTGAACCATCTGAAAACATGCTTTTCATTGCTCTTGAAATTAGATAAAGTCTTTGAAACTTCTTGAATCCAACAGGTTGGATTCAAGATTCAAGGTTCAAGCGAAAGAAGATTGAAGCCAACTCTTCGGATTCAAAGCGGAAAAAGAAACTAGGGTTGGCTTCAAGAATCTATTCAGCCTTTGATCCTGAGCCCCGGGTGCGTGCTGGATTCTTTTCTTCCAGCCGTGGCTCTTGAACCTTGAATCCAAACCCCTGGATTGAAGAAGCTTTTTTGCCAGCATTCATCTTGAACCTTGAATCTCAGTGCTGGCACTGGTTTGAATGTATCAACGGAAGGATTGAATGCTGAATGCGCCAACGGAAGCATAGTGGTGGTATAACGGGGGCGTACTGGGTGCACAATGGATTGATGCTGATATATATTAATTCACCAACCCGAAAAATTGGCTTAAGGAAAAACCTACAAAGGAAACTGAATGGCGGCATTTTCCCCACAGGCAAAGAAGTTTCCAATTTCCGTTTTCCCATGATCTGCTTGTGTTCTGGGAACTATGGGCTGATGAACAGATCCCCGGAAATATTGCGTACAGATTTTTTTCCTTAAGCACCTTAAGCAGGTATGACTGACTGAACCTAATTCCGTCCATAGAAAGAACACAGCATGGATAGCAAGGATATATATATATACATATATATATATATATAACTTATACATGCATGCGTGCATATGGAAACACCCAAGTCTTTGACTGTCTAGACTGTTCAGTAATGCGAAACTCTGTAGCGCATATTGAACAGCAATCAATGTTCCGATATATTGTGCATCTCGCGGCGGCGTCAGTTGGTATTCCTTTTTTTACCGGGGCTCAAATGCAGGTCGGCGCCAATAGTATCCAGGGCCACCCCTGCCTCAGGGCGGAAGCTTTGTCTACAAAGGATCACTGCCGAACAGCACAGACACCACAATAAACTTGATAAGATGGCTACAAGTTTTTGACTTCGGGAAGGGCCCAGCTCCTGAAAAACAATTGGGGCAAACGGCCATGTCTACAAGCAAAGCAACTTCTTGCATGGCCTAGGCAACCTGTTTCGCAAAATGTGAAACGCGATAAGCAGCTTAATATTTTCCTGTATTGCATGCTGACAGAAAATCGATCGCATATTCATGGGGCGCAAAACAAAAACAAGCACAGCATGCAACATGTTCCCCCATGGCGCCAGTTGATGTTCGGCAATTGGAAAAAACTTAGCGGCTGGTAACTTTGCCATGCCACATTGCGCATTCGCCTGAATACAGACTGTAGGTTCTTTGAATCTCTGATGCGTGTAAGCTCCGTCAGCAGTGGCGTGAAAGTGACAACGTCCGGAACAAATTTCTTCTGAACCTCAGTTATTCTAATCTCAAAACAGCCCACAGGCCACAACCTTTGCACTAAGGTGGAACAGATACCGCCAGGTTTCAATCGGTTTTAAGCTTTAAACGTCTTTCCCTTTCTTTGACAGAGGGGGGAAAAGCCTCCAGCCAAGTTGCCATCCGATCAAGCCAGGACACTGCTGCTGCAACATCACCTGCCTGCGGGTTGGGGCAGCGTTCTCACCGAGACGAGAAAGCTTCTTCTCCGGGATTTGAAACCTCTGTCTACCAACGTCTAATAGCAGGGGTAGCTGTAAGTTGTTCGTCTCTGGATCTGTGTTTTTGGCACTCTTGCCTGGCTCTTCGAGCTAATAACCGCATTGTAGGTCACTTGAGTCGGCTCCAGCTGCTGGCTCTCAATGCTTTTAAAGATGCTCTCTGCCTGGGATGCCTGGCTTAGTCTTGCGCACGCATGCAACATGCAGTTAAAGCTGATCACATCCAGGCCCAACTCTTTGGACTTGGCCAGGTACTGGATTCCTTTTGCGAGGTCCTTCCAAGCGACGTGAAGATGGGAAGCCCTTATGAAGCAATGTCACTGTCTCATTCCAGCGGCGGCATTCATTGACCAAGGTTTGAAACACATTCGGGCCCCATCACCTTGGGGGAAAGCTGAAAATGCAAGACATTGCCTGTCATGCTACCCGAAGCTGATGTGGCATGATTGATATGCGATGCCTTGGGGCTTCATGGTTTTCCGGTGTCTCCCGGGGAAGCAGCTGGGTGCTTCAAAGTAGTCTGACTACAAAGCTTTGCTTAAGAACGCAGCACAGAACGTCCTGCGCTAGCCCGCTCTCTCAAGCTTTTGCGCGGGCATGACATCAAGAAGGGAAAGAAGGACAGGAAGAACAGTGCCAGAAAGAAAGAAAGAAAGGAAAAAAGAAAGAAAGAAAGAAAGAAAGAAAGAAAGAAAGAAAGAAAGAAAGAAAGAAAGAAAGAAAGAAAGAAAGAAAGAAAGAAAGAAAGAAAGAAGCAAAACGAACATATGTGACTTTCCTGGAAACACATACGCTGACTCCTGATGTGTAGCAGAGCGGGCCCAGGCATGAAGCAAAGTGTTGTAGGTCACCAAATCAGGGGAAAGGCAAGTTGCCTTTGCAATTTTCAGCAACTCTTCCGCCTTGGCTGCCTTGGCTCGTCCGGCGCAAGCAGCAATGAAGGCATTGTAGGCAACAATGTCAGCAGCTATTCTGTAGTCCAACATCTTGTCGAACCAAACCTGCACAAGCGGTGGAGGGCCAGGAAACCCAACATTTGCCATCCCTGTTGGAATTCACCTGCTCACCCGGAGCCCCCCCCATTCTTTGGACATAAAACGGTGGCCCACGTTAACCTACTGACAGGGCGCATCTAAAGAATCCCCACGCAGGATCCCAGGGGGTCTGACACCCCCGAAAAAAAATCATGACCCAGGCAACCACCTACCAAAAAAAAATACAAATACAAAGAAATTCTCTAAAGAAAAAGGGAGTCCATGTTAGCCACGTAGAGGTCACCCCCCTAAAACACCAACATGTTTGTCTTGCACACCGCACTTGAAAACACATTTGAAACCTGTTGTCAATCTTGTTGGTTGTTTGATACATCTGTGATACCAGCGATGGCCGGCGCGCAACAACAGTATTTGCAAATCTCCGAAAGTCAAGTCGCCCCCCAAAAAAAGAGTCCATGTTCGCCATGTGGAAAAAACACACCTTTCTACCACTAAAAAAAACGTTTCGCGGGACAACCCGGGCTGTCCTCCTATTCTTTACAGGAAATTTTCAGGGGGATCATTTGCCACATCATAGTCATGTCATACCGCCTTCAAACTCTACTGATTCAAGTTGCACACTTGTTATTTGCTGATCGTTTGAGATGGTTTAGCTTCAAACACCATGGTCCCATCAGAGTTCGATGATGTCCAGAGCCACATTTGCACAGACTGGGCGTTGACATCTGATGAGGGGCGTTATCGAGATGAGGTAGGGGTCGCCTTGACAACTGATGCAGGGGTCCTTGAGTCAGCCTCTTCCCACTGGACCCATCAGTAGCACGTGAACGCAAAACCAACAAGCAACAACTTGGTGAAAAAAAATCAGCCTGGTCCTTCCGCGGTGTCCAGATTGTCGGGAGTTTGACTTCTAAACTTTAAACCTCCATCGATCAGGAGCTCATCATGAGCGTCTGAAAGGGGAGTACATAGGCCTGGCTTCGTGCGTGTGTGTGTGTGTGTACACAGCTTGTTCGCGTTGCTTCATTCATCATTGTTAACAAGGGGCAATCCTCTTAGCAGGCCTGATTGCCCAACGAAGAGGGCAATGCCACGGCTGATATGGGAGTCTCATCAATTCCAAAAAAAGCAGCAGAGGTGGGAAGAGTCAGAAGAGAGAAAGAATCAGAAAAGAAGAAGTCGGAGAAGAGAAAAAGAGTGAAAGAAAATCAAAATGCAGGAACAGGTGAAAAAGTTGCGAAACTTCATGATTTTCCACTGTTTTGCGGTTCCGGAGCGTCGAAAAATAGGCTCCCTAAAGCGGCGGGTGCAGAGCCATCTGGTCAGGTAGACAAATAGACAGATAGATAGATAAACAGATGGAAACAGGGGCAGATAGTAGGTAGACAATGGTAGACAGATCCATCGGTTCGCTCTGCCAGCCAAGCGTCACAACAACACACTTCTCCTATAGTATCCCTATATTTGAAACTTCTGCGACCGCTTTGTGCGACACTACTGGTGGTACGAAAAGAACAGCAATAAAAAACCCCAAATGAAAGTCAGTTTGGATGATTCAGTTGTCGACATTCGGTCAAGGCTCCGCAGTGTCCTCAATGGGGGGTCAAATTTTGAATGCGAAACTGCGGGCCCCGCGGCAGGGCTTCCGACGCGACCGTTGGCATCAACAATTTACGGGAAAGCTAGGCAACCAAATAAAGTTAACATAAGTTAAACGTATGGCAACCGGTTTCAAGCGAGAAAATGTTGAACACGTCGGCACCTTACGAAGCGACTCGGACAGCCATTCCTGAAAGCGGACATGTGAAACCGACAGGATCCCGAATACGGTACAGTGATAAACAAAAATAAAAATCAACACCTGAAACTGGCCGAAAGCAAGTACACACGGATGATTAAACCGTGGCTCCTGGGATGCTTGCAAGGAGCTTTGCAAGTCCCCTCTGCCACCCAGCTGGTGGAAAACTGCATGTAGTCAGCAGTGCGCACACACACACACAAGGCCCCTCATATAGAAGCCCAATTACTTGAGCGTGTCAACTCTGAATGAGACGCAACTGAAGCACATGTGGTTCTGACAGCGGAACATCAAAGGAAGGAGACGACTTGAGCATAGCTTGGAGTTCTAGGTGCTGGCCGATAGCAATGTCTGACTTGGCTTCATGTCTGGCGTGCTGTGAAACACCCAAGGAGACAGCTTCAGCTTTACACCGAGTTCTAAACGATTCACTGTAAATCGTTGCGGGGCGGAAGGGGTCGCAGGGTGGGAAGAGGGGAGAGAAAGTGGAGAAAGAAAAAGGCCGAAAAGAGAAAGGACAGGGTGTTCCAAGCTCCATGCATGGGCCCACCACAGGGGAAAGAGGAAGGTGCACCCAGCTACATTGATTCAAGCACCTAAGGCCACACCGAAACAAGGGAGTGGGCAGGATGAGACCATTCACGTTGAAGCGCAGCAGTTGAGCAGAGTGCAGGAGGAAGGTGAATCCCATACTGGCTCCCGGACGTTGTTGGAAGACTTGGCTCCCAATCGTGGAAAAAGGAATTGCGCGCTACACGTCGCAAGGGCAGACGTATGTCCCGGAATGCAACTGTGACCTATTGTTTCACAACGCAACTGCAACATCTTGCTTGGTCTTTTCACTCCAATATTTCAGAAATAGATGGAGGTTTCAATCCAATCGTTGAAAATGCGATGGGCAAACAGTGTCAAGGACCTTACTGCGAATCAGCAAATGAATCAGCTTGAGCTCTACTTAAGGTTCTACGCCTGGTGAATAAAACTCTGGCCCCCTAGCGTCACCAGCAGTTCCAAATTGCGGCTAAACACTGAAGGAGACAGCTTGAGTTATACTCTCAGTCAGAGTTCTGCCTTCAACGCCTATCGATCCTATCGACAAGAATGTCCGACATGGGTTCGTACTTATTCAGTTTCAGAACGTTTCAGAGTTGCTGGGAAACAGCTGGAAAACGCGTTGTGAAACGGGCTCCCGAAATAGTACTTGATCAAGGTCGAATTCCGCAACACTGCAGGACCATGCCATCAAAAAGGAAGAGCGTATATATAGAGCTGAGAACGGAAAACTAGGCTTTGATCTACAAACGCAAAGCAGCAAGAGCAACCTTTATGTTTCAAGTCTAGCAACAAATTTGCAGCGCGCCGACGCCTGAATCTGAGCCCTCGCGCTCTTTTTTGATTACTTCCCTCCAGGGCAGTCTGTCAGCCGCCTGTGGGCATCTTCTCCATTTGAAGCTTCGCCTTTTGGCTTTTTCAATTTGTTTTCTTCTGATCAGAGCATCCCTCCTACGGCGCTGGAAGATCTTCATACTTTGCACTAAATGTACCGGCGATTTCAGGGTATCAGCCGACATCCCACTACCGATGCTGGGCCGTAGCAAAGAGACTGCAGAACCAAGGGAGGCTCACTACCGAGGACACACCGGCGATAAATGCCTGATGAGAAAGGGTATCGAGATGAGGTATGGGGTGCCTTGAAGAGTCCAGGGGGGCTAGGTGGACATGCGCAGCCGACGCAGAGGTTCCTGCGTTCAGGGTTCTTCCTTAGATCACTGAGTAGCAAATGAACACACACACACACAACCAGCCAGCAAGTTTCAATCCTTGTCATCCTGCAGCTACGTGGGGTTGGTCGGATTCCATATATTTCTCGTTTGCTATCAATGATGAAGCCAACACCATAAAGTTCCAGTCGTCAAAGGAGTTAGGGTTCACAGAAATGGCGGTTAAGGAGTGTTAGGGTTTGTAGACTGTAAGGTTGGGAGATTTCAGGATTTGTAGAGTTGAAGGTTCCAGGACTTAACAGTTTGTGGAATTTAGGGTTGGGAGAGTTTAGGGATCAGTTTTGTTGTTTGAAGGCTTACTTGAAATATAGGGAGCGTGGGTACCTCAAAGAAAGATGGAGAAAGGTAAGCTGCAACGGCACCTCTACTGCTGCACCCCACGCGCGCACACACACGCATATGCACAAACACTGTGTTTGTTCAAGCTGCTCGTAGGCTGTTGGATCCAACCCGTTGCTATCGCCCGGGCCTGTGCCCTCTTTGGGTTCTGCGCTTTTGCGCACGCGTTGAGCATAGCACAAAAGCTCACTTGGTCGGGTTGCAGGTTTGAGTCCTCCATGAAGTGGAACCACCATTCCTCTGCAGTGCAAAACATCGATGTCTCCAGGGGCGTGATCCTTTGACCCTATATTTGAATAGGTGGGAGCCTCGAAGCAAGACAGCAATTCAACGGCATTTGAACATTGTGGCCGATTCTCGAAACGCCCAGCAGTAAGTATGCTTTGAGGCTGGCAAAAGCGATGGGCAGGTCCAAAATCAGCGTTGATTTGCGGCCCCTATGCTGAAAGAAATTTTGGCTGGGGATTGGTTGCGACTGAGAGCCAGTCTGCTGGCCCCAACCTTCCGCGCTTGGCACAAGCGTCCAGCACTGAGTTGAGAGTGATGACATTCGGCTGCATGCCGTTGAGTTGCATCCTGGGCCGGTTCCGGGTCAAAACCGGACAAGTCACAAGTAAGCAAGATACATAATATAAAAGGAGCCCCCTGCAAACACCTGCATGGAGGGATCAAGACATGAGGAGAAAGTTGACTCAAACGTCTAGCGTTCTGCTAGGTGGAGCTGACACCTGTTTGCAGCCTTGCCATCCATGTGACTTTAGGTGATGCGTTTTCTGCGAAGTTGCGTGTGTGTGTGTGTGCGTGCGTGCGTGCGTGCGTGCGTGCGTGCGTGCATGTGTGTGTGTGTGTGCATGTGCATGTGCAAGTGCATGTGCATGTGTATGTGCATGTGTGATCATGTGTCTGCATGTGTGTGTGTGTGTGCGTATGTTCTGCGCGGGCTATATGGTGTTACGTGGCGTCATGCCTTGTTGTGTCTTGATGATAGGTATAGCCACGTTGCCTTTTAGGTACATGTATGTTTGTATGTTTGTATGTTTGTTTGTAAGTACGTATGTACGTATGCACGTACCGGGGTATGTTCGTATGTGTGTTTGCATGTTTTTTGGCACCCCTCAACCCTTTCTAGTGCAGGTTGGCAGGCTGGCCTACACATGAAACTTTTATACCCAACTACTTGGCAGGGGCCTTGGATTTTACATTCCAGACCCTAAAACCGAAGTCTTTTTAACGTGACCTTCTTGTTTTACTATAGACCTTCTGGTATTTCTGAAGGCAAGGTCTACTCTGAAACGTTCAGATTAACATAAATTTCATGTTGCCATATCACCAAAGTCTAGCATGGGGTCTGAATGGGATCAACTTACATATCATGTGTACTAGTAGGGTCTACTTTGCCACAACTGTCAAGCCTTTCAATCAAAGGAAGCAGCAACGAACCAATTTTTTGACACCTTACGTTTCCATTTCGGGCATCAATGTTTAGACAATTTAGGTTTCCATTTCGGGAACCCATTTTTGGACATTTTCGGCTTCCATTTCGGGAATCTAATTCTTAAACATTTTAGGCTTCCATTTAGGGAACCAATTTTTGCGGAAGTTGTGAATTGCAGTTTGGGCCATCTATCCCCTGTATTTAAGGCACGCCAGGGGTCTAATTTGGTTTTCTTGCGGCATGGCTGGGAAAAATCATGAATTCTGTGGGCAATATCATTTCAGACCCTCTTCCTGATATCTTTTCAACTTGGTGCCTATGCACGCTATCAACAATACTCCCAAACTTTGTAAGAAATCCAAAAAAGCTTCCACAATGTTTTATAGGGGTTTCCCAGTCTACAGGGGTCAGATTTGATCTTGTTGCAGCATGGCTGGGAGAAATCCTCTGAAGGCTGTATCATTTCAGGCCCTCCCCCGGATATGTTTTCAATCTGCCGTGAATGCCTCGTGCATTTTATGACAGATGAGGGTCTCTGAAACTTCTGTCAGTTGAGGGTCTTTAAATTGCGAAGGGAGGTAGATGCCATCATAAACAAATATGATAAAATAGGCCAATCCTCCTAATGTTGTGTTGTGTGCTACTCAGCACGCTGCTGAATGTCTAGAATACGACTTAGTATGACATACTGGTAGCTTCAAGCGTGCCTGCAGCTGTTAGAGAAAGGACTAAGCCTGAGGATTCCATCCCATTCCCGCCAATTCCACAAGTTGACATTCATTGCACAGCGTTTTTCTTCGCCAATTTGGGCTTCCATTTTGGGCGCGTTTCGGCACCATATATCCTGCCCCCAAACTGAACCTACTGAGATCAAGGGCGTCATTGACCTGTGAATTCTTATTTCTTGTCTTATATATTGGATTATATATGTATATAATATATATATATATACATATATTATTGGCTTCCTGAATTCAAAGCAGACTGGAAACTACAGTGGCAAATAGTGACAACACTTGGCATGTCCATACATTTCTCCTCGGCTGCGCCCTATGCACTTCCCATGTCTGGCCTTTGCTGGGGTCTGCGAAACTTTGCAAAGAGAGGACCAACTCTTACACAACAGCTACCAGCAACAAGCTACCAAGATGCTTTTTGAACCATCTTTCAGCGCGGTCTGGATCGCCTGTCATCGAGTCTCGCTGCTTGCCACAAAGCTCGACAAATCAAAGCTTACGTTTTTTCGGTTTGTGGTGGGCTCACAAATCAACTCCCCCACAAAATCAGTCTATTGCTCCCCTTGATTCCGTCCTGCTCGTGCAAATGAAGAGATCAGAGAGGTGTAGCTAATCACATCTGGCGCCGATCTACTCCAGACCATCCTGCCAGTGTCTACGAATGTCTGCCAACGTGAAAACCGGTGCAAGTTGCTTGGAACCAACCAGCTTTTCCACTCATGTCCTGCGGAACCATTGTTCGCACTGAAATGCGTCTCCCTGTCGTGACGCTTCTGTGAGGAATGCGTTGAACACTGTGACTGACGGCGTGATCCTGCCCACGGCGCTGCTGACGACTGGATTGTGGAATGACTCAGCAGTGAATTGATGTGAATTGTAGTGCGTTCAATGCCATGGCCGCTGCTGGTCCTTGCTGTCACGAGGCTCTGAAGCTTCCATGACATTTAAGGCAGCAAACATCATTTTGGGCAATGCCATCCCACAACCGTCATATATTTTCTATGTTGCCGGAAGGCGAGCACGTCAAAGAACGATGCTTGCAAGTTGATTTTGCTTAAGCTCAAACTGTCTTGGGTCCGCGGAGGAAATTCCATGCCATGCGTGAAAGACAGCCTTTGAGAGAAACTGAGACATAACCGATTCACGGATCAAACCTAGCGACTGAATCAAAACACACCACCTAGGTGTCATTGGAGGTAAATAGCAAAGGGTTCAGCATGAAGGCAAACAACCTGACCCAACTTGAAAGCAGCACAGCTTCCTAGAGTCCTAGAGGCATTGACAAATTGACTGTGCTTTTGAACGGAGCTAGCGAATAAACAAAGAAATCATGACATCCCCAAACATGCCGCGCAATCTTTGGTATCAAGCAAGCAGTGCAAGGAATTGCTAAGTCGTTTAGACGCTGAAAACATGACGCAGCGAGCAACTGCGTTTCGTTCTTTTTCAAGCGGCTGAAGTCGCCTGCGCAGGTTTTGCACATGAAGCTGTTCCGACATGCATTGATTTCCCAAGCAAGGAGCTCAGGGATGTACCGAAGCATTCAAGGCATCATATCTGCCATGTTCGTGCTCTGGCAGGGTGAAAGCCATATCAAGAAGGAGGGTTGAAATTAAAGGACCGGATAACCCCACAAGTCAACTCCTTCCAAGAAGCACCAAACAGATGTGAAAATGAGATGGTAAAGGCAGGAAAGAGAGAGGAC
>BGPT01002903.1:0-20564 GCA_003297045.1 Symbiodinium sp. clade C Y103
ATTGTGGTGAAGTGTTATTGTGGTGAAGTGTTATTGTGGTGAATTGTTAATGTGGTGAAGTGTTATTGTGGTGAAGTGTTATTGTGGTGAATTGTTAATGTGGTGAAGTGTTATTGTGGTGAAGTGTTATTGTGGTGAATTGTTAATGTGGTGAAGTGTTATTGTGGTGAAGTGTTATTGTGGTGAATTGTTATTGTGGTGAATTGTTATTGTGGTGAATTGTTAATGTGGTGAAGTGTTATTGTGGTGAATTGTTAATGTGGTGAATTGTTAATGTGGTGAAGTGTTATTGTGGTGAATTGTTAATGTGGTGAAGTGTTGTTGTGGTGAAGTGTTATTGTGGTGAAAGTCCCACAATTCTATTTGTCCGTAACTCGGAAGATTGCTTCCCAACTTCCTTTGNATGTGGTGAAGTGTTGTTGTGGTGAAGTGTTATTGTGGTGAAAGTCCCACAATTCTATTTGTCCGTAACTCGGAAGATTGCTTCCCAACTTCCTTTGATCATCATTATCCGATTCTCAGTAGCCAGACGATGGGGTATCCCGGCATTTTCAAACAACCCCAGATGGTTGGAAGTCTCAATGCGTCCTAGTCAAAACAAATCATAATATCGCTGATGTTTGCTGGTTATATATCCATGTATATCCCAATTCTGGTTGTCTGAAAATGGGGTGCTCCCGACTTTGATGGTTGATCTTTTAGCATATACCCCATTTTCAGACACAGCCAAATTGGATATGGTTGTAAAGTTCCCATGATATTCACAGTCATATACAAGTGAATCACCATTTTGTAACGGTTGATCCCCATTCAGATCCATTGCATAAGTATATCTTATGATATCACGATTTACTTGGTAAGTCAGCAAGTCATCCTGAAGTCGATAGAATATGGACTCTTCAAAAAAAAAAACACAAGCCTTTTTAGCGAGAAATTCTGAAAATCCATATCCTATCTACTTCAGGATGATTGTATGTCACTCTTAAAGTGCATCAAAAGTAGATATGGATCACTCATTAAAGTAGACATATCTACTGTATATATTATTGTCATATCCTATCTACATATTCCTGTGGCTCCCCTCACTTCACAAACCACGCTGCTGTTGGTATCGTAGAAGCTGAAGGTCACCGGCGTCGTTTGCTCCGTGAAACTCGACCTGGCGCCAGTGGGGATGGGGTCATGCCACCTTTCTTGCTTTAACCATCCAAAATGCTGGGGTGAACCACCCAACATTGGGATTCTATAACTATATAAACTTGGCCATTTTACTTGGAAAAAGATATTGGATCCGGCAAGAAAAAGTGTCATCTGTTATCATCCAAAATAGTTATGTAATGTCTGTAATGTTATGTAGCAACTGAGCTACCAATTGCTACAGTGACAACTCATTATCAGCTCATTCATGTATGGCAAGCTTGGAATGACCCCTATCTACAGGGTACCCATTGGAAGCCCCAGAAACAAGCGGATGATGGAAACCATTTCCTGATGTTTCCTGTTTAAATCATCACAGTGAATCGCTGGATCCAGCTCACAAGTTTGTGACATCACATTGACACTCTGCAACAATGGGTGTCTGTGGACACTGGACCCTCAAACCATGGGTTCTCTCCTAAAGGCAGAACCAATGCTGGATGTATATGGGTCTTGCCACAAAAGGTGTATATCAAGTTAATGACCCCAAAATTCACTGGCTCTGCATCATGTTATCCATTTGAAATGGCCATCAAAGCAGTATGCCCCGTTTTCAGACATGCCCAAATATCATGTGGTTGCCTATTTATCTCTTTATCTCCCATGATTATGGTTAAATCATGTTAAATCCCCTGTAATCCCCAAAATATCACAAGATATCCCCTATGAATATTCCCATCATGTCATATCCCCTTGTAAAATCTCAATCACAATGCCCACGCTGAAGTTTTGGAAGTCCAAGGAGCTGGGTGTAGATCAACAAGTACTTGCCGGTGCACTGCGATGAGCTCGAACAACCCACCTGCATGCAGCAGGACCCGGAAATCCTTGGATGCTTCTGGATTTGGGGGTGAAAAGGATGTGGCTATCATCCAAAAGCCAGGGAATCCCTTGGTGAACCTCAAAAGAACTGGGATTTGTGGATGTTTGTCCCATTCAGATATAGTATGATAGGTTTTGACCCATCCCCAAGTGATAAAACTGGTGGGAACACAGCTATGAAAGGTGGAAACTGAGAGAGACTCAGAAACAGCCTGGCCCGGACCAGACTTTGGCTTGCTTGACTATTGGGAGAAAACAAAATTCTCTGCATGGCCATGCCGATTCTTCGAGGATTGGTCGAAGAGATAGTTGACGGGAGACCATGGTTTCGACCAGCAATTCATGGGTTTCCTGTAGATGTCCCTTTAGCTAATGATGGATTTTACCAGCATTTGAGTATGGTTCAGAAGATGTCAGAGATATCAACCCAAAAAACGGAAGGTTTAACGCTAGAATATCTTCAATTTTGGTCAATATCATGGTTCCAGAGAGGTACCAGAATGACTTGACCCATCCCTATTTCATGTGGGTCTGTCTGAGAATCGTGTACCCATGCCATTCCATGCTGTAATAATGTTCCTTGGAAACAATGAATTAAAATCTGGTGGTAAATGCACCATTTCTAGAGACACTACTTGTTGGCGCTATATCCCGTTCTATTCTCCAATGAATATCCCATTCTCTCCCCACGAAACAGTTTCTTCATGTGTCTTCTATACCCCGCAAAAAGAATGTTGCTTAAAAATCATTAAAAAATCATCTGGACAGCCCAAGAATATCCAAGAATCATATTGTTGGCTGAGTTGGTCATATATCCCATGCCATTTCCCATGAATCAATGGAAAAAATCATCGAAAAATCCTGGAAACATCCACCATTTTTCCACCCGAAAAAAGGGATTCCCCCCCCCCCCGGTCCAAGGGCACCTGACTATCTGCCAACACATTGGCCTGATACTGTCCCTGTGGTGCCGTCGCCAACTCGGCTCGGCCACCTTGGGGACGGGAGGTGCAAAACCCAGCATTTGTAGATCATTTTCCTACAGAAACCATGAGTTTTCGGCAATTCTTTTGGTGGTTTACCCCAGGGTGACCGTGAAAAATTGGGATTTATATATGGATTTATATAAGCAGCTAAAATGCTTGACAGAGCCATACCCAGTCTCGATCAACTAATACACCGCGAACAAAACCTATCTATATAACCTATGCTCACTCCTTATTTGCCCCAAACTAGTTGAATCTTGCAGGGGGTTCATCCTCAAATTGAGATGCCCATAGTCATATCCTCATGCAGTATAGCATTCGTGTTTGAAATAAATCATGGCAAACCTGTTAAGTGGCTATAGGATGCTATAGCAACATTTATAACGATACCATGTGTGTATCAACTATGTAAACTATACCCAACACAATACAGATGATGTTGTATGTCTATATATGAGTATATTTCATCCTAAACTGATACTCATCTCATACATTTTGTATTCTATATATACACAGCATATTGGATCCTGAATCCATCTGTATCATCTCCCCCTTCCCCTGGATCTCCAGCACCCAGGCGCCCAGTGTGGAGAAGTTCCCCAGGTCGATGATTGTGCCACCGCTGCTGCTGTCGGAGAGGTAGAGCACGTACTGCAGCACCTGCCAGAAACTCGGCCGGAACTCCCAGGCGTTATGCCATTGTTTGTATGATACCCTCCGGTCCTCAACCGTGGCTGGCTGGAAAAAGCCCGCACTGAATGGAGGTTTCTAGCTGGGAAACTCATCTAACTCAAGGGATGTTCAATTGCCACGTTTGATTACTGGAGGGTATATGAGATACATGGAGGAGTCCTGTATTTTTTTCCCGTGAACCCACTCTGGTGAAAAATGGTGAAGTTCAATGAGGAAATTGAACTTGAACCAGCCATTTTCACTCACATTCCTCCTTCCTCCAGCATACGACATCACTTCACCCCAACCAGAAAACATCATCCCCCCCAACATCACCATCCACCCATGCCCCCATGGTCCCTCCCCTGAGCCTTGCTCTCATCCAGCGGCTTGTCCCAGGACACCGTGCCGCCGATGTCGCCGAAGTCCAAGTCGTAGTCTGTGAAGCTGATGTTCGCCACGGAGGCGAACCTTCGCTTGAACGCTGCGTAAGCTTAGGCCCTGGGTGGATGACTTTTTCATATGGATTAAATGTTATAATTACCCACTTTATGTGTTGGGGAGTGTCATATATCATAATGATTGGGGGGGTTGTGGTTAGAAGTTGTAGAGTTGTACTACTGTACCCAATATATTGGAGATTATCACAATCCATTGTGGGAGTCCCCATTCACCAACCACTATCGAAGATATTCAAATAGGTCTTAACACTGCTTGGCTTGGGGCTTGTGGGGATCTCACTCCTGGTTGCCCCCTGTGCACAGTCAGATTCCCAGTCCGGCCACATCATTTGTTTGCAATATGTCCATAGAATGCTACAAATGCTGCTTAGAACCTCGTCTTTGACAGCTACATCCTGATTCTTGGTGGTCAAATCCCCGTTCCCGTTTCCTTGGATAACTATGTGTTTTTGGTATAGCCGGTATTGCTCAAAAAAAACGTACCAATGGACCCACGTAATCGGTCATCTTTGCTCTTTGGCCATCCAAAAACGAACGCATTACTTGAAAATCACAGAAATACCCTCATTTCTTACTACTTTGAGCCATGTCCCCTTTCAGAATTTCCAACTGCTTCTGATCATCAATGATAGACAATGATAGATATGGTGGGTGTTCCATGATTTACCCACATAAAATCTCTGGAAAACCACCGGCTTTCCTACAAAATCTTGGATCATCATGCGTTTTCCTAGGTTCTTTTCTCACAGGATCCCCCATAAGAACCCACATTTTCTTGGACAATCATAGGTTTCCCATAGGTTTTTCCATGTTTTTTTCCCACCTTTTCCCCACTGAAACCGTGGGATTTCCCTTGGTTCAACCGCGCCACGCATCGTTCACCGGCAGCTTCACGGGGTTCGACTGCTCCGCCATGGAGGAGACGGAGACGATCTCCAGGAAGCCATAGGATCTGAGAGCGGGGAATGAAACCCTTGGAAAATGATGGAATATGTTTATGGATGTTAATGGTGGTTGAAACATTGTTTAAACCATGGAAACTGATGGATGAAACAAACCATGGAAAATTCCAGTGAATTGTGGTTTAAACCACTGCAAATGATGGATGAAATACTCAAACCCATGGAAAATTGGTTTGAACAGTGCTTGTTTTTCCATGTTTCACCAACACAATTTGGGATTTGACCAAGAACATGGTACAATTGGGAGGTCATCGTCAAAAATGGAGGTAAGAAACACGTGTGATGTGACTTTCACCGCAGAAATTTGGGTTTAAGCATTCAACATTGGGATCAACGACAAGAAGAAATGGTATGATACAACATGCAATAAGATATGTTCACTATTCACACTTATTATATAAGTTGCTGTCTAGATGCGGATGAAAAAAATCGTACATCATGTCCGATTGGAATGGTTGAGAGAGTTCGTGGCTGGTGAGGGCAGATTAGATTCATCCAGCCAAACAATGATGGTACTTACTAGTGACCTAGCAATTATAGAAACAAAAGTAGAATGCATGGTGAAACGGTTTCAGCAGTCGCAGTTTGTAAATTCTATATTGGATGTAATTAAATGGTTGTTATATCAAGTTGGAGGTGGGATGAACGGTTGGCATATCAGGTTGGCAGAAATCACTTGTTTCTGCTTGGTAAATGCTTGGTTTCCAAGTGAAACCAGCAATGGAATGTACGTGTCTAATCATTGATTCTTGATGATTCCTGTCTATTGCGACATCAGCTATATACAATAATTACTACCCTGTTGAATCTGAAAACAAAGCTACACAGCGCTAATCTTACGAATCTTAGGAACTCTATATTTCAAACATGCCTCCATTGTTGAACAACTTCCAGTAGAGACCCCGCCCGGCGACAGCCGCGGGACGTGGGGAAGTTGTACAGCTCGGTCGTATTGAGACCTACCGTCACATCGCTTCCAAACCTCATGGCGGCCACCCGACCATTGAAACTGCGGATGGATGGTTTCGAAATCCTGCACCAGTTGATGACTTATCCCATTCGTTGATCCCATTTTATTACAGTGTTTCATAGGAATCCCAATGGTAACTGGTGCAGGTTTTTCTTCTAAGATTTACATCCCCAATTGGATGGTCCCAAATATGTGGTAAATGTGTAAATCTCCGACTAAACCATGATTTCTTGGGGGCGTTCAATGTTAGGGGGAAGGGATTATCTGAGAACTGCTTTGGGGCGACGCAGTTATTTTTGTCCCATGAAAATACGGATCATCATCCCATGTCTAGGGACGGAAACGCAGATTCAAAATGACTGCCGGACTTTGTCAACGAAGTCGGGTGGTTCAAAATCTACAAGTGAGAAAAATTACATCAGAACAGCCGCCCAATCACATCATGACAACAGACCCCATGTTGAGTGTGCGCACACCATCCTTGAGGGCCAAAATGATCGAACAAGTCACTATGTAAGTGAATCAAAACCATGATAGACGAGCCCATGTTGACACACGGCATCAATGGATGTAGTCGCGATTGAAAAACATACTTCCGGCAGCTTGCTGGGATCTTACGTCGTTGGACAATAACCGCTATTCACTGCCCAGCACAACTCTGCCCAAATTTGGACCAAAGCTACCTCAGAAAACCAAAAAACATGAACATAAATAGACTATTCCAGTACTGCATTCCTGCACCAACACGGCTCCAGATTGTTTGGTTGAACCATCCACCATCATCCACCGGTGGCTTTACCACACATCTTCCGGCTCGAGGGGCTGCACTTTCGTGCCACTGAAATCACCGTATAAACCTCAGCACGAAATCCCCAACGAAGAGTAAATGGGATTTAAGGCTTAGTGATCATACCATGATTACACAAGGGGGATAGTTAGTGGGATATCATGAGGATTATGATAACTGGTACAATGATTAATCAACAAACATGGTGACATATGGTGACTTAACCATCAAAATGATGAGTCAACCACCAACAAAAATGGGGGTATGATGTGGTATCTAATGGTACCCTCTGGTCGTAAAACCCATGGCGGTTGATGATGATAATGGCCTGCTCCAAAATACCGCATTTCGTTCTGTGATGTTCTCGCTTGAAGACCCGTTTCCCGTTTATGTATAGGGTATTTACCAGCCAGCCACGTTTGATTACCAGGGGGGTCTAGGAAAACCATCTTCCAAACATGTCCAAACACGTTGCATTCCATGTGAGTCTTGCCAACCCTTCCCAATCCACAACCAGCTTGCCTGAAACTTAAGTTCCAGGATGAAAGGATCTCGAGCATCACAACATTCCGCCCTAATTACTGTACAATATGTTGCAAACTTGGAACTAACCTCCTCCAATTCACCAAAAACCTCAAGTTTAAAATCAGCAATCCACATGTTCACTCCCCAACTGTCCAACCCCTCCAGCCATCGTCAATCCCTATAAGCAAAGAGAATGGGGTTACTGTAAGTTTGTTGTATATCCCAATAATTCCCATCATACCATGATATTCCATTTCCATGGCTACACTATACATTAAAAATCCCCAGGTTTTCCCATTTATCTGGGGTTGTGTCCTATTAATCAAATCCCTAGATAATACCATTATAATACCATTATATAATTCCAATTCTTATACAATTATATCATATCATTCATTTGTCAGAAAATAACCATAGCACTATTAGAATCACTAATATCTCACCATAAGCTTTTTTTATATACAACTTGTTTCATGGTTCTATCCATAAAATGTATTACAATATCCCATGAAAATGGCCATTCAGTTCCATATCTGATTGATTAAGATCAATTCTTGTACCAAAAGAAAACACATATTATATGGAAGTTTCCAAAGACATAGGGGGTACCCCTGAATCATCCATTGATTCAGATGTTTCCAAGAAATCACCATCACCGTTGGGGATTCATCCATCTCCCCATCTCCATCTCCATCAAGGCCCAGCAACGGTAGACCTGCACCAGCGACGTATCCAGAGGCTCCGTCCAGGTGACCACGCCACCCATCTCGTCGGCGTCCAGGTCGACTGGGCGAGGAGAGGATGGCTTGGGCTTGGAGAAAAGTTGGGCATATAACTTATAATTATATTTTAAATATAACTTATCTAAGCCTCCAAAATAACTTGTGTAACCCTCCGAAAAAAAGATTCTACTTTTTTGTGGGTGGATTTGAATGGATTCCATATCTTGATAAACCCAAAGAACTCACAAGTCATCAGCCAGACCCCTTGCCCGACCACCGCCCAGGGACGGTCGTCGCACTGCACATTGGACACGCTGGCCACAGAATCGACCAAGGCGATGGCCGTGGGCGTGGTCTGCTCGAAGAAGCTCGACACCTCGACGCGCTGGGCGAGGCTCGGGGATGGGAAATCGCTGGATTCAATGGGTGCAATGTACCCTCTGGTGAACGTTTACATAACTATGGAAAATCACCTAATTTTGAATGGGAAAATCCACTATTTCTATGGCCATTTTCAATAGCAAACTGTTAGTTTCCCAGAGGGTATGGATTGAACCAATGGTGTAAGGTGGTGCCTCATAGCTAAGTTGGTTTATGACACCTATGGAGATATGATGAGATATGTGTATCTTAAACCCCAGTGGCCCTAGTTTTTGGAGCTATAACCCAACTTCTGTAGCTAGCTGCGAATTCTGCTGACCATGGGCAGAATTGATGTTGACGTTATCCAGATTGATTCATAGAACCCTTTTTCCACGGTATGATAGGTCATGTCCTTTACCTGTGCAGTGTGGTAATAGTAAACCCTACACTACACTACACTACTTCCATACAATTCTATATGATATTATATCTGTAATTGGGTATGGTTTTTACTTTACATTGACCTCTTAATCGTATTTAATCGCAATCAAATAGTATCAAATGATATCAAATGTCTGTCTTTAGTGGCCACCAGGGGCCACCACCAAATCGAAGTCCAGGCACCGTGAAAACCAGGACTTGGGTATAGAACCTGCTTGGAACGGCTCCAGGACTGGGCTGAAAACATGGTTCAATAGTGGTTCATAATGGTTATTGTATGTTATTGTTAATTGTTGATATAATAATGTAATGGTTGTCAACGGATATAACTTATAGTTATAATGGTGAAATAATTAAGGCCTTCTTCAAGGATGATTCCCCTTACTAACCAACCACAAGGTCTGACTGAATTCTACTAATTTATAATTCATCAACCTTTAATCAAAATAAATTAAGGATAATTAAAGGACATTTACCTTGACCAAATAGAGTCACCTCGCGGCAGATGTGACATCGCGGTGATGCTGTTATACTTCATCCGAACAAATAGGAATAGACAATAACTTCGACCAACGGGGGGAAGACATAAGGAGCAGCCAACGGTGATGTCTCCATCCTCAGGATTTTCCACAATGGCCATGTTTGCTACATCCACAGACGTGGGTAAAAAAATAAAACCTAGGTTTGGGTGTTCAACCCATCCAAGAAAAAAATCATCGACAACTTGTAACTTGGGCTTCCCAAAACATGCTGGATCATGAGTGGTTGGTGGGCTTCCATGTTGCCGGAAAAATCACATGTTTTACGTGGCTCAGTAGGCTTTAGGCATGTTGAAACCATCCACAAAATGAGAAACTCTTGAAATCATCAACTACAAACCATTGCTCTCTTGCTGCACACCCCCCTGTATTGTTGGGTTTATACACGTTTTGCTGGCTCTATCAGGCTGCTAATCCCGGGACCCTGATGTGAAAATCACACATCTGCGATATAATATGGATCATCCTCTCAACTATGGTACCATGGGTTTGATTTATCCCCATCCCACCCCATGCCATATTTCTTACTGCTCAAATCACCATTCCTCCCATGATCTCCCCTAGTGTTGTCCCAGCCTAAACCCTCCCAAACCTCTATATTTTGATGCTCCAAAACCATCCGAAACGACCACGAACCGCCCCCAAAAAAGTTCGCTTCAACCCAGAAACTCTTTCGCCCGGTTCAAGGCCACCGGTGCAGATGTCGATGGGGGCGTGCTCTGACGCATCAGCAGCCGATTCCTGGTTCGCGTTTCACCGGCGGCTGGCGGCTTAGATTTTATTCAGCCAAACAAATGGGGGTATCATGGGGTGTAGTGGTAATCTAATTCATATATTTCTGGGGATATAACTTGTAAATGGGGATAGATAATCTGGCCAAAAAAACTCAGATTGAAGATGGTTGAAGTAACGAAGGGTCCAGGAAGAACAGCTTGCCCAATTCAAACTAGAAATGGCTAGTCACTTGGACCTGAGGATTTAACCTCGCCCTACCACTGTAGAGTGTAGAAGAAACCTGGAGAAACCAGGTGCGTTAAGGAATGGAGGTTGCAAGGAAAGGAAGCAACCAAAACATAGTTTTCACGTGTTTTCACACATTGCCACCTCGTTTAAGAATCCTCTACTGAGCCATCCCCCGTGCCACCAGATCCGACATTTTTTCCCAACCAAGCAACGAGTACGTCCAATCTTCTACGGTGCCATTCCTCAGTGCATAGGTCAAAGGCCCCAGGCCCCCAGGGATCATAGGGATTGCAAATTTCTGGTCCTACATGGTAATGTCATCCAATTTTGAGCTACCCAATTCGTCCCCACCATTTCACATTTCCCATTGATTACTTTCAGGATGTAGCCCGAAAATGCTGCGCACTAGCGACTATGAGTGCATGCAGCATCTTCGACTCGTAAGAAGCATTCAATCATATCGATGTTTATGTCGCAGTCCTTCAACTGCTCTACCCTCCAACAATTTGCACGCAAACACTGACAGCCAACCATGTGTAGACCATTTTTTCCGGTGGGAAACCATGGGTTTTCCATATGTATGCTGGCAAGTCAATGGGGAAGCATTTCCCATGTTGAAGATTGGCATTTTTTAAAGCTGTAGTTTCTCATTTCTCTGAAAACAGTAAGCCCCAGAAAGATAGAACCATAACTTCAATGTAACTTCTCACGATGTTTTCGTGGGATTTGACCAACTTCTGTATCTTTCTGGGGGTTCCCTTCTCCATCACGGGACTAGTTCCAGGTTCATGGGAGGTTCACCACATTCACCACCAGGGATGGTTTTGCCTGAAAATTATGGGAACACTCCAAAATGTTACACAGCAGTTGATGCTTTATCATTGTTGATGATCATTTTCCTCCTGAGAATTGCCATCTTAAGTTGTATAATGCCTCATTTCCAAAGAACCCAAGTGGTTGCATGTGGCTGTTGACAGTGCCGAGCCATGAAAAAACTTGACGACCGAGAGTCTGATCGTCGTAACCTGCGCAATCAGTGCAGCTATGTGAGGATGGAAAGTGTGAGGTTCAACGAGGCAAGGTGAAACATTTGGTCCCGGGTCCAACAGAAAGACCCTCCAGAATGTTTCGGAATATCTCGATCTTGTTGATATCCGGTCTAAAACCGTCCAAATTTGGAATTCCCCAGCAAGTTTGACACCAACTCTTAGTAATGCAAGCCCCGCCATTGATGGTTAGTCAATTGCAATTCTCATGTTTACAATGATACCAAGATTGTCCATGGGTCAAAAGCGTTGCACCCTGCAGTTCACACCGAAATAGTTTGGACGTATGAAGGTTCATCTCCCATGAACAAATTGAATTTTATAGGCTTCAATGGCTTCAACCCATCATATCTACATTCGTAATGTTCAAAACCCTGTGTCGTCCCTTGCTGCGCACGGTCTCGGGGTCGTCCCTTGATACTGGATGGTTGATAGGATTTTTCATAGGAGGAAGGTGACAATCCACACTGTATTGCATAGTCTAACCCCATACAATCCTCAATCAGCAGAGCTTCTGCAGCTGGTGCTCTCCTGAAACTGCCTGCCCTTGGGGCTACCCCGGTTCGAAAAATCTCTCCGCACCTCCAAAGTAGACGCGATAGCGATCCACCTGGCGAGAGAAGACCACGCCCAGAGATCATCCTATTGGGAATTGATTGGTTCATGTTGGGAAAACCCATGGTGATCAGGGTTCTCCTCCGGAAATCCCTCTCCTTTATGAATATGAATATGGTGTTGCCTACAGTGAATGATTTGTTTTTCTGTAAATGCAGGCAAATACATTAGAAATAAATACGAGATAGATTTTCTGGTGAGGTGTTGGTTGCCAGCACAAGGTCTACATCGGGATGCCAAAGATCGCCCAGATATGAGGATGGTCTTTTGACAATTGACCTACACCAAAAGAATGCAGAGAGTCTCAAGTCCCTTGTAAAATACAGGTTGCTCCAAACACCACAGCTTTCCAGGGGGATTTCTAATGGATAAATTCCAGGTGATCATCTTCATTCGGCTACCCGCCTCCAGATGGTGAAAACCCCATCAAAATGTTGTCTTGTTCTTATGCCGGATGACTATATTCCAACTAGTTGATCATCATCTTATCCATCAAAATTGGGGATAGTTGATCATCATCATTTTATCCATCATTTTACCAGATAACTTTTTGGGGAGCAGCATCCCCCTATGTTCACACCCAAATTGTGATATATTTAATGTGCTGATGGGCATCGTTGCCAATCGTTGCTGCATCCAACGGCAGACCTCCGAATCCCGTTGCCACGTTTGATTACCAGAGGGCAATCCCATCTGGAATTGCATATGATGTCCATGTAACATCATACAATTTCATATAATTCCATATACTCCACACAAATCCTAATGCTAGCAAAGCAATAGTAAACCATCCCTAATTTTACAAATTTTATGGGGGTTCTATCAACCATCAATCCATATGGGTGGTTTATGGCATTGTTTTACTAACCATTTATGGAATTTCAGGCGTATTTACTGGTTATCTAATGGGATTTAGTGATTATTTCATGGAGATTTCATGGGATTCATGGGTATTTCATGGTTATTTTGTGGGTATTTACTGGTTATTTCATGGAATTTCACGGGATTTCATGGTGATTTCATGGTGATTTAACGCCCACGACTCCCATCCGCCTGCGCCGTGTCCGTTGGCTCCGCCCAGTAGATGAAGCCACCCAGCTCCGTGGCGTCCAAGTCCAGGTCGGTGAAGATCAAGCTGGAGACCTGCCAGCTTCAACGGAGAACTAGGAAGATCCGACAAAAATCTGAGATTTCATAAATTAAATACTTGAAAGGCATGGGAATTGAAGATTTCAATTCAACTTTGTTGGGGTCAACTTTGGATTTGATGGTGATTCTTGGTGGAATTTCGCATGATTTAACTGATGATGTAACCAACAAAGAATGGGGGGATATGAATGGGAAATTGCCTCTGGTAATTGGTTATTGGTTACGCTTTGCGACGGCTTTTCGATGGCCCATTTAGTTCGGTGATTTACCGGTTTAGATGTTGTGACTTTCCATAACCAATTTGCTAAATTACCGAAGGGCAAGCAACAAAAATAATTGATTTAACCAGTACTTCAAACAGAAAAAGTGAATTGAGAAAATAACAACATATAACAACAAACCATGGTGGAGTTTACATGATTCAACCAACAAACTGCTTGTGTAAACCAACAAACACTGGGGGACCAGGAACAACAATGGGGATGTAACCAACTGATCTATGATTTCGGCGAGTTGGTACACATATCTTGGCTAACCGTTGGATTTGTGATCGATACATCTATAGTTTGATGGAGTTATGAACTAACTTATGACTGATGGAAGGGTTTTTTGTGATTGGGTCTCTGCGGTCGTGATCTGGGTGGTTTTCATGGTTGATATGGTTGGATAGTCATCTATGGGAGACAGCGTTTTAACCACGGCTGTTTTTGGGGTCTCTTACTGTTGATATGGGTCCAACCGTTCCCACGTGGGGCCTTACCCCCAGCTTCCGGGGTGCTGATTCCATTGTTTCCATGCCTAGCTTGTGGTTAGTTTTATCCTGCAAAGTAAAGGCACATCTGAAACACGGATTTATTCTACTTTCCTCAAACTGGAGGCGCCGGTGAAAGATTCATACCCCACGGGGCGCGGTCGCGGAGGTTGTGGTGTCTGAGGTCCTCGTCTCCCAACAACATCACGGCCGCTGAGAGCAGCTGGCTCACAATTCTCGCCTCATGGAGCATGGGGTTGATGTAATCGGGTTTGAGCACAGCATTACTTGTAGCGCGGTAGACCGAGCTCCGGTGCTTCAACGAATTGCAGCACTCTCCATGTGGCTTTCCACAGAGGCACCTTTGGCGGAGCCTGTAGCCGCCACAACCGCCCTCGAAGCCCGACAGGGTCGCCCAATGAGTCGTGCTTGAAGCCATCAAGCAGCGGTAGTCTCTTGACCCCACGGAGTTCAGACACTGTTTGCAAATCTGGCTGAACAACTAATCCCTTTTTGAATATGGGCAACCGGAACATTGATGGGAACATCCTGGGAATATATGCCATGAGCTGGATTGAAAAATGGGGGGTTCAATATTTATGGCGATCAATCCGATCAACTCAAAATACAACTACCAAAATTTCAAAATATAGTTATAACATAGAGATTCGTACATCTGGAAAATTTACCGGGAATTGTTCCAGGTTCTAGGTGAATTTTCAACACTCTTTCCATTGGGTGGCTACTGTGTCAAGCTACATAAGCTATGGCCTGGCTTGGATGGAGATCTCTCCCATGGCTTGATGAGCGTCCGGCATCTTTGGAAGGCTCTAGCCACTGTCCAACCATCAAAAACTGATGTTTAACGCCCCACACGTTCGAACATATTCGAACACACACACACACACATATATATATATATTATATAATATATATATATATATATGAATATATATGTATAATTATATATATAATTATATATAATTGTAAATATATATCCTGTAGATATTTACGAGCACCACAAAGCCAACTATACATCAGTTACGTGAAGACAACTCTGTATGTCAAATGTTTATATCATATACATATATATGTTAGACATAAATATACATGTTGCAAATATAAAGAGATATGTATATAATATTGTACATATATATATATACATATTTATAGCATATTGATTCATACCAAGTATAAACCCAAGTATACTGTTCTCGGTCAATTAGGTAAACCTCTAACCCTCCAGCCCAGCTCATTCTCTGCGCTCCCCGGCAGAAGCAATGGTGTCAGAGATCTCCAAATAGGTCGGCTGCGACTGCTCAGTCAGTTGTGAATACGTCACCACCTGGGGGCTCAGCATCCCAAGTTGGACTGAAAACAGGGAATTCAGCGCCAATCTATGTGGAACATGACGATATACCACTGGAATTAGATCCGATGTTCAGAAGAACCTATTGTATGTTTTTGTATATAAATGAGGATATTCCTAAGTTATATACACTTGGTAGTTTAGGTACCCCTGGATCGCAGATTTAGATCTGCGAAAATGTGGGGTTCTAAATGGTTGGAATTGTGCATTACCCTGAAGGAACCTGCGATATCTGTTTTTTTTTGTGGGAGATCATTCTATTCCGATAGTCCAATCAATAGAAATTCAGTGATTTTGAGTGGGCATGCTATGTCCCTCCATCTCTCGCCAAGAATAAAGCCATGGAAGCAGCCTTTGACCAAGGTTTGCCCGAGTGGATTCACACAGTCACGGGTATCTGTAGAGATGCCTTTGGGCCTTTGGGCCTTTGTTGGAGGAACCTATTTAGGGTATCAATGGGTATCAGGGAAACGAAATGCCTGTCGATGAGGTCACCGGAATCCCCAGCAATCTGTTTGAAAAAGGGTTAGAGCTTAGAGTGGTTCAGTCGACCTATCTTTGAGTCTCAAGACCAGTGGCTCCAAGTCTATGGGTGAAAAATTCAAAGCATGGAACGACGACTTCAGAATACCTCACAGGGTCTATTGAGACCGATAGCCGGTAGCCCTCATAGGGAAAACAACGTGATGTTTAAATGATCTTTACTACCTCCAACCTATCGAAATTCGATGGCTTCCTGATGCTTCCTGTGAGCTGTCCATAAACAAGTCTGGAAATCTCCCATTTCCAGCTCCGTTCATCAAGAACTACCGCATTCGCCCCCAGCCTGGATATAGGTGTAGTTGTAGCCACCTGTGGTATTCACCTGCTTCAAGTCAAATTGATGGTTTGAAAATGGGAAATTTGACCCCAACCTATGGTAAGTTGGGTAGAATGATGATGAACTCTTGGAATTTTGGGGTACCTTATCTATCAGAGATCAGTAAAAAGTCACGACCATGATCCAGGCCCTTTGGCAGCTGTACATCACCAAGTGTTTAGGCTTCCCAACTGGTTTGATCAAGTCTGATCCACCCACAATGTCACTAGTGGACTAATAAACGCTGGCTGAGTGATAAAGTGCGACTGAAATTGATATCTACTCATAAACTGGTAGTTTTTGATCCTGGGTTAACATCACACCCTCCCTCCGCCGCCCTTTTGTTTGCTGCTTTTCGACTTTTGAAGTTTTTAGAAAATAAAGTTGCCCTTCACCGAATTCAAGTTTCCGCTTCAACCCCTTCGTTGCGACTCCATGACTGATGCTGCCCTTCCGAGCCTTCTGCGTGTTCTCCGGCATGAATTCTTGCGTGGCCGTGGCAGCCAAGTCCGATCCAATCTGAAGTTGCTGCTCATAGCCTTGACGGAGGAGAAACGACCCTGGGTGGCAACGGCTTTACGGGGTTGTCGCATGGAAAATTGTAAGATGTCCTGAAAATGGTGACTAGTGCAACTTCATTGAGAACCAATCAAAGCCTGAAACCATCTTAAACTATCTGAAATATGCAAATTTACAATTCATTTCCTGCCTGATGACCTCCGAAACTCTCCAGGGCTCAGCTTTAAAAATAGTGAATATAGTAACCTTCTGGAGAAGCACCTCTCCGAATCCCATCCTCCCAGCTGTGCCTAGGTTGCTGGTGCCAGAGCTGATATAGACCCGAAGCCCCAGCAGTTGCGCGTGCGTTGGAGGAGTCCAAAGAACACGCCCACCAAACTGGCCAGGGGGATGGCCATGGGAGGGGATAGGATTGAGGGTTTGGGATTCCCAAATGTTTGGCCAGCTGTGGGGACATCTCCATGTTGGTATATGTTTTTTGTCAGGCACATGGTTTGCGGCTGGTGGAATCATCAACATTGTAAGATGTTGCAACTATATTTACTGAAAAAGCTCAGTTGAATCACAACAGTGTTTCTAGACAGCTGAAACTGAAATCATGAAGCTCAAAAAAAACATTTGGAAGATGATGTTCCTAATATTCAATGGCCATTGTTTGCGGTGCCAGCGGTGGAATGTTCCAGCCTCCAGGTCATCAAGATCCTGGGCCCAGCTGCAGATCCAACAGAATTTCCCTGCTCTTAGTTAGTTCTTTTCCAGCCAAAAGAATGGAGGTATACCTAATTCCAGGTGTTTTCTTCCAAATCTGGAAAGGATGTCCAGTAATCAAATGTTTCCATCATCAAGATATTTATCAAATGTGTTGAACTGAAATGGCAAAACCCAGACCCTTTGGTTTCCCCCATCGTCCTTGTCGGTGAAGAGCAGATTGCTGACACTGGCGATGGAGTCCACCAACAGCAGCGTCACGGGGGTCCGTTGCTCCGTGGTGGCGGACAGCGAGTGGATCAGCACGTGGCTGTAGCTCCTAAGGCCCGGAGCTGGAGCTGGATGGGATGAAGTCAAGCCGGTGCGGAATCTGTGAAGCCTTTCCAAGTGCATAAAAAGTGCTTAGGGAGGCGGTGTAAAATGTTGTAAATGATGAACTTAATCAAATGACATGATATAACAAGACTGTACAAGACAAGTTCTCATTGAGCTCTATGCTGTTTAATAAGCAAGAAGGAGGGTGAGATGGTACAGTATCACCATGTATCACCAATAGTTTTTGTGGACATGGGGAATGGGTTAAGTCTTTCTCTGAATTCGTGGATCTTCTCACTATAGAAATAAATTGCAACTATTGGATGTCGGGGCGTCCCAATTTCTTGTAGACTTTCTGTGAAATATCACTAAGTTTGTCACATCTCTTAAGTTGTCTGTGTTAACTATATCCAGTTTGTTCTCCCTTCTCCCAGCCATATTCTCCTCTATAGAATTGTAGAGATCCAATATGATCCAATACCAAGCCAATGGTTCGTTTGGTATGTATTCAACCACGCCCATTGGCTCCCTGCCAAGCTTCAACAGTTCGGTGTTCACCGGAACGGTTAGGGAGTTGGTTCCTTTCGGAAAAGGATTTGGACTCTACATGGGTGTACAAGGTGGCGGGTTTATGATAGGTGTGTATACTGTATACATATGTGACTGGATGATAATATTGGAAGCAAGTTGTACCTGGGGGGCACTACCTTGTAGGGACTAAAAGGCACACAATAGCACACAGAGAATATGTTGCAATTGCACGTTGATAGCAAATTTTGCCATCTGTGACTCCCAAATATTCCCAAGTCTTGACCTTGTCCCTTTTTGTTTGGCAAGTTTTTCCCGTTTGCAGGGGCTAGGACAGCTAGGACCCATCCCTTCGAGTCAGCCGATCCGTACTTCGCTAAAACGAGGCAGCCCGATACCTGCCCAGGCCATCCCCAGGCAGCCCACCTTTCACTTGTTCTCCCAAGAGCGTCTTGTTGGTACCGTTGACGTCCTCCCGCGGCTTCTTATTGGTTTGGTACAGGACAGAAAATCGACAGTCTCTGTGAGTCGAATATCAATGTTTTGTCAGTCCGATTGGGAAAGTCAAATCATACTCTACAGAATCACGATTCTTGTTGTTGAAATCGAATGCAAGTAAGTGTGTTTGCTGGCAAAACCATCTTCAAGTCGTCTCACTATTATACAGTCGCCAAGCAGATGTCTCAGATGCTGATAAAGTTTATCTTTAATTGGCCAAGACAAGCTTTTTTGGAACTCATTCACCGAAGAATCACCCAAACATACACTATTGATCACAACTGTCCTTAAGAAGTCCTCATATTCCTCCACCATTTTTCCCAGTCAACTTTCTGTGTCTTCCTGACATCCCAACTTCTCGCAGTGTCTCACCCCATTTCAAAACCTACCATCTTTCTCCATTCCTCATGACCTCCAAGTTGTTTCCCATTGAAATCCCCACCACCTCGGCCAGGTAGAGCCGGTAGCCCGTCACCGTCGTCGTCACCTGTGGCGGCTCCCAGCTGACCGTGCCGCCCAGCTCAGTGGCGTCCAGGTCCAGGTCCGTGAAGCTTGGGGAAGAGACCTGGCAGCATGGAAAAAGTGAAGGTTTTTGGAGGTGTTTGTAGGTGTTTCACTGTCTTTTTATAAGGGTTTATAGGTTTCTAAGATGTCATTTATAGGTTTTGATAGTGATTTTTATTTGTTTCCAAGAGATGTTTATAGGTTTGATAGGTGTTTGAAACACCTCCAATTGTTTTTTGACTGCAGGTTCAGAGGTTTTGAATGTTTTGATATATACGTTTCTATAATAGTCTATAATTATTGTTTATAGGCTTTTGGGGGGGTTTTCGTTACAGGTTTTGATAGGCCTAGAAATAACTTTGGGTATAGAAAACCATGGTGGAATGAATTAGGTGGAATTTTTGATCCTGAATCTATGCGATCTGAAGACTTTGCGGTGATTATCTTGGAGATACTTGGTAGTTGAAGCCAGTTGAAGTGAATTACTTCACCCCAATTCTGGCTATGCAACTACAACTGGACTAAACATAGTGCGCCAACTTACAACTGAGGTTATAACCCCGCTGGGGATGAACCACCAAGTAGCAAAATCAACAAAAGTTGTGATGTGGAATAATGTCTAGGATGTTTTGAACAGTTCAACTATCATCAAGTTGACACCATTGTGGGAAAATGTGTTTCACATGGTTTTTACCCAACGAAAAACGTGTTTTCTATGTACTTCCATGGGAATTCTGCCCCCCCTCCTTGCTGGCGATCTCCTCAGTGTTTCTAGGAATTTCCACAATTTTCCGGTGCTAAACACCAAAATTGTTGTCTGATGTCTGACGCTGCAACATTCATTTCCAGCTGATTTCTTCTTGAATTCTCCATATTCTTTCCGTGTGAACCCATCACAGGGTCGTGCGCAGCGGCATTCCCCTAAGGTAGAAAAATAGGATGGTTAAACAAGTGCAAGTACGAATTGCTGCTGTCACTGTGGTAATCCTTAGGCGGGTGGGGACCCACATTGATTCATAGACCAGAACAGGTATAGTCTGCGTAGGTTTTCTATGCACGGTCTGAATGGAGGTAGTTCATTAGACAAAATACANATAGACCAGAACAGGTATAGTCTGCGTAGGTTTTCTATGCACGGTCTGAATGGAGGTAGTTCATTAGACAAAATACATCCGCAAATAGAAACATAATTTTGATGATTTGAAACTTGTTGGCTAGAAGATTGCGGAAATGTTTCGAACATGGAAAAAAAGGATCGAGTATAATGAGTGGCAACCTGCAGACAAGCTCTGG
>BGPT01002903.1:20589-62299 GCA_003297045.1 Symbiodinium sp. clade C Y103
CTGCATTGAAACACGAACACGTAAAGCATGCTGCAGCTGCCATGTCTCACGGCTCAACTTTCACACACCTGCTTCCGTTCAAAGTGTTGCTTAAAAAAACAAAGGGCATCAAAGGGCGATTTGAAACGTACACAGCACCTCCACCAAGGAAGTGCCCAAAATGTGCACTCTTAAGCGCGGGCGGTTTACGGGGTCAGAGGGCGGGGGGGGTCCGACAACCTATCTATGGGAATCTATTTCACTGCGTCCGGCTCAAGAAAAAAGAGCCCGAACGATAGCTTTTGAAACCCGCCCCGGGGTCCAGGCCCTTAAACGCAGTGTGTTTACGGGAATCGAAATCCTTACGCGCGGTGTGTTTACGGGGTTCGAAATCCTTACGCGCGGTGTGTTTACAAATCCTTACGCGCGGTGTGTTTGCGGGGTTCGAAATTCGAAATCCTTACGCGCGGTGTGTTTACGGGGTTCGAAATCCTTACGCGCGGTGTGTTTACAGGGTTCGAAATGTTTACGGGGTTCGAAATCCTTACGCGCGGTGTGTTTACGGGGATCGAAATCCTTACGCGCGGTGTGTTTACGGGGTTCGAAATCCTTACGCGCGGTGATCGAAATCCTTACGCGCGGTACGGGGTTCGAAATCCTTACGCGCGGTGTGCTTACGGGGATCGAAATCCTTACGCGCAGTGTGTTCACGGGGTTCGAAATCCTTACGCGCGGTGTGTTTACGGGGTTCGAAATCCTTACGCGCGGTGTGTTCACGGGGTTCGAAATCCTTGTTTACGGGGTTCGAAATCCTTACGCGCGGTGTGTTCACGGGGTTCGAAATCCTTACGCGCGGTGTGTTTACGGGGTTCGAAATCCTTACGCGCGGTGTGTTTACGGGGTTCGAAATCCTTACGCGCGGTGTGTTTACGGGGTTCGAAATCCTTACGCGCGGTGTGTTTACGGGGTTCGAAATCCTTACGCGCGGTGTGTTTACGGGGTTCGAAATCTTTAAGCGCGGTGCGGTTACGGGGTTCGAAATCCTTACGCGCGGTGTGCTTACAGGGATCGAAATCCTTACGCGCGGTGCGTTTACGAGGATCTTTTTGACTGGTCCTTCAAATGACCCTTGCCAATGAATCAATACATTGTGACTGATCATGNAGCAGGGAAAGCAGAAGGAAGGCAAAATGCACAAAACCCGATTCAGTTCTTCTACCTTAGTGCCCCTTACATGGCTATGTACTTGTGCGCAACCCTGCATCATTTCTCCTGCCCGGAAGGCACAACGCCCACCTGGTACTTGGCTGTTGCTTCCGCGAAAGAGAGGCTGTTGGGCGTGGATTGTTCCACGAAACTGGACTTGGTGTAGACCACAAAGTGGCTATAGCCCTTGGCCGGGTGAGCCGTCAAGTGAACCATGCGATAGTCATGGAGTATGGGTACTGTACCCTGGATTGATGGGTACACAAATTCCTATGAATGGATTGATGACGCTGGAAAAAAGAAGTTTGATCTGGAAAATGGATGAAAATGGTGTAGTTTGCAAAGAACGATGGGTGTAAGATCAATAAACATTGGAGAGATTTGGAAAGTAAGTTTTGGTTAACAATTTCCTGAGGTTTTACCAACAAAAATGGGTGTGAAAGGAAAATGTGCAAAATCCACATTGTGGTAGATTTAAGCAACAAACAGTGCTTCCATTGGCAGCAACGGTAATTCAAACAGGAACAACATGAAACGTGGATATAAAACCAACAAACCCCTACAAGGTGAGACCCCAACAACCACTGGGAATTGATGCTACACAGCATGGAAGCAACAAACATGGTGATTGGATTAATGAAAACCATGCAGAAGCAGTGGTTTGGTGAGGAAAATGGACATAGCCATGGTGTGATCCTAGTCATTCCAGTAGTCTTCCCATACCCCGCATACACCGCAGCCAACTGCTTCTCCAAGCTGCACCATAGGCATCACCCTCTACGATCTGTTGCGAGGAGGTCAGGTTTGGACGGTTCAATGGATTTTTAGAAACCTGCAAAAAGATCAAGTAAAATCCTGCTCAAATTCAATAGTGGTAAATTGTGTTCCCAATTTTTTGGGGGATTACTATACCTGAGAATTTCCAGTTGAACCTGCGGTTTCCACACCCAAAGGGTCGGGGATTCCTCGAAACCTTCCCTTCAACCAATTCACAGGTGGGAGCGACTGGGAAAGGTGGACCCGAAAGTCCCCCTTATCGACTGATCCTGGAAGTCCATGGTGTTTGCTCGGAAAATGCTAATTGCGAAGTGGTGCTATGGGTTTTTGTAGCTGGAGAATCTTAGGGACATGTCGGACAAGGGTTAACACTGTTGACAATGCTTCAAATTTGATGCTTTGTTTTTTCCGAAATGTTTAACAGTGGGGGTATGTCCCTGCAGTTTGGCCAGTCTACCATCCAAAGCAGTTTCCGTGGTGCCAGCCGAAAGTCTGCATACTTCGAAGCTCCAGGAAAAAACGACCACCCTCCAACCAGCCCGTTGCCATACCCTGCACCATTGGGCCTCCAACTGGTTGGTGCCCACAGGGCTCTCGCCCAACAGAGATTTGCCCGTCCCGAAGGCATCCGCTGCAATGTAGACCACCTGGGATCTCGTCTGAGACCGGTGCTGTTTTCATGGTTTACTATAGTTTGGATGTACATTCCACTTTGTAGTATACAAGGAGATTGTCAAATGGGAGTGGAGTCACTTGGGGGGTTTCGCTATGGCCGGTGGTTGGATGGTTTGCTGCTAGAAACGGTACCTAGATGTGCTAAGCAGGCTGGGCATTGAAGTCTGAGCCGTCCCCATATCATCCAAACCAATCAGCATGTTCCAGAAAGGAGTCACTAGCATCCATTTGCTGGAGGTGAATACATCTCTCTACTGGTGCTGAAGAATCTGCAGCATCCGCATGCACCCGCACACCTTTTTTGGCAATCTATGACAACCATGGCACAAAGGTCTCCAAGCAATGAAGGTCGGCAGGTTCTTGCCACACTAGGCTGCCATTGACCACCTCACTGGAAGCCCGGATTTTTACTGGGTGTGAACCACTGAATGCTACCCTGATTGTATAGTCAGAAATGAACACAATGAATTAAATAGCTGATATTGAGAGTGATTACCTGATTACCTTCAAATGATGACAGAATCTGTGGCCGTTTGGTTTCGATCAACCCAGGTAAACCCGTGACAAGATGTTCAACATCACAGTCACGAAGCGGTTCCCATAACTCTTAACATCTCTTAACCATCTATAGAATGCAACAAAGTGATGTGGAGAAAATATCGGGGATCACTCTGGACTATTCAATCCTATCAAATCAAACCACAAAAGGCCCCTTTGGCTATCGTCACGTCCCAAAACACAAACAAATATGTTGGATCACTTCGTTTCCTCTAAGTGCCATAGCATGAACATCTCCCCGAAACTGTGTCCATGTCGACTCCAAAGGCCAGGAATTGGATCGTCTTTATAGGTGACCTTTTAGACATGTTTCACAATTTCCAAACCCATCATGTTTCCCATGTTTCCCATCTTAACTCGATATTTTCATATATTTTCCCATGGCATTTCCCTATTGTTTTCCCATAGCTGGTCAATTTCAAACTCCATGATTATCCCTTCCAAAAAAAAAAGCAGTCGCCACCGTGGCACGTCCATATTCAGATCCGTCCCCACGAAGCTGATAGCGCCCACCGTGGCATTATGGTCCTCTGCCGCGCGACATCAGCGAGGTGGGTGGAGTTGTTTTTCACGGAAACGTCTTCACTGGAAACCATGGTCAAAAACACCTCCAATAAAAAAGCACCACCAATTACAGAGATTTCCTGTAGATTTCCCCCTAAACCCCAAACCAATCCAATGATTGGTGTATTTTTTCACAACACATCTGGGCACATCGAAGAGCAATGACAGCAGGGCCTCAATGACCACCGTGGCCGGCGTGCTTTGTTCGGCCAATGAGGAACTCGAATAGACCAACCAATGCGTGAGGTTCAACAGTTGGGTATCCTTGGTTCGGCTGGTTCCGGTGGATCTCAATGTGATATGGGTCGCCCATTGTTGAATGGTTCAATAATTTGTCCATACATTTGAAAGAATGGAATCAGAATGAATCCAGGAATGTTCAAGAATATATATGAATATATCACCAATGTTACCAGTGTTAGCACAATACCTGGTAAAATGATGATTCCATGTGTATCTTGTGCCCGCTCCAACACTGCCCAAGATTCCGCTGGCAGCGTCACAGATTGATTCCCAAGCCTCAGGGACATGGCGAATTCCTGATGATACTGCACCAGAATGCGCCGTCGAACGCGAGACATGCTATGATAAACTTTGGTTATGACTAACATAGCCATGGAAAACCATAGGAAAATGATGATTTAATGGGATTTTATAGGGATCTTAATGGGATGATAATGGGAATACCCTCTGGTTATGACTAACATAGCCATGGAAAATCCCCTATAAATGGAGGTTTCTAGCTGGGAAAATCATCTATAAATGGTGGATTTTCCATGGCTATGTTAGTCATAACCAGAGGGTATACAAAACTGTATAGTGAATTAAATGATGATCCAATTATCCAATACCAAACAATACCAAACATATCGAACGATACGAATTATGATGAAGTATGTAGATTTATGATGTAGTGTCTACATTTTGCCCCAGAACCAAGATTGCATTTGTCTTGTGAATGTTCAAGGCTGAGCCCTGCCACCAAGCAACGGGTTGATGGCGTACCTCGAGCGGCACCAGCCACTCTTGGTATCCTGCACCCCCACGACGTAGGGAGCGGTGCTGGCCACGTCGTCATAGCCATAGCAGGTCGCCCCGGCCTCGTGCTCTTGGCCGGGACACATGTCCTTCACTTCATGCTTTCATGGGCCCTGACATGCCGTGACATGCTATGTATGGCTGGAAGAAATCATAGAAGAAACCTTATGTACATTTGCTCAAATTTCAACGCCTAAAATTGGGTCTCCCAGATGTAGGTTGCTTTTAGTGAGGCAAGGCATATTATAAGTCACCCATTCGGTGAAAACCATCTTCAACATTCTCAATCATATCCAAAATTGGCCATAGAATCAACCTTAGTTTCAGCATGTTTCAACCATATCAAAGCATGAATGTTCTCCACATACGGATCAACGAATTGAATCCTGAGCTTCGAACCGACATGGCCAGATAGACCAGGTAATTGGTCACCTCCAGCAGTTTCGGGATCTAACCCCGAGTCACACGTCGAGTGGATGATGAAGCCAATCGGATTGATGTCGAGATGATAAAATGAGGGATTTAACCATCAAACATGCGGATTTCATGGGAAATCATTGGGATTTATAGGGATTTCACTATCAAACTATGTGGAAAATGATAGGAGATTCATGGGAATATGGGTTTTTCGTCATTTGATGGGATTTAGGGATCCTTCATCGTTCAATACATCCTAGAATAGATGATAAAATGCCTCCTTCAATGGAGGAGTCTTTCTATCGGCTCCAGGATCACTAAATCATACTAAATCTATATGTACCTAAGAATAAACATACTTTGGCCCGTCTCATGTAGCAAGACCAAACACAATTTGCATCAGTATTTTCGTTTGCAGGTCCAAGTCCAAACCTTCAATCTTCCCAAGTTTCTACATTGCGACATAGACAAAAAGGTATGGATTGGAGACAACCAGCAGTGCTCCACCAGCGTTCTGATGACAGGCTGATGGAGTAATGGGATAACTGGATAACCCATTGAGGCTGTTCGCATACCTTCCTTTGTTCGTACCTACACTTGCCTACCTGTATGCACATCTATGTTCATGACATGTTATGCTTACGTAATACTATGTACCATCTGGATCCATCTGGAACCACCCACGACCCGTCAGAACAAAGTAAAATTGTCTGCTTTAAAGACCTATGAAGACCTATAGTTGCTTTAATATCATCCGAGAATCGTCATTGGACAATAGCTTTGCATGTTACCCTCTGGTTATTCAACATAGCCATAGAAATCCCCTATAAATGGAGGTTTTAATGGGAAAATCATCCAAAATTAGCCAGCTATTCCATGGCTATGTTAAATAACCAGAGGGTAAGTAAGTATTGTTACTTTCCCATTAAAAAATGGTGATTTTCCATAGTTATCTTAGTTTACCAGAGGGTAAGTTGTAATTTTTAGGAAATTGATGTTTCATGATCTAACGAACCACTGCTGCATCCCTCGCCTCAGTGACATCTGTGGGCGCTTCCCAAGTCAACACTCCTGATGTTTGGTCAGCACGTACGTAACAGATGTCAACTGCCCACGGTCCGTATTTGAAAGCATTGATTGTACATAAGCAGGTCATGTTGTGAAAATTGAAGACTTGAGTATTTCAGGATGTGGTGCTGGATTCCGACTTATATTCACTGCAAGCCTCAGACGTTTATGTGTATGAAAGGCTGCCACCTCTTTGAACCTCTCGAAATAAAAAATATTCAAATCTAAAAGCAACTTGCAAGCAAACCAACAATATGCAGCGGCCAGGAACAATAAATGACACTAAACAAAACATGTGGCGTAAAATGTCCAAAAAGTATGCAGTTGCGTTCCCATGAAAGATAGATCGCATCACTACATTGCAGTGCATTACACTACATTGTATCACATTGCATTACATGGCAATCACACTACACCACACTACACCACATCATCCCACCTCACCTGAACATCCCCGGTCCTCCCAGTTCATGAGCGTCCAAATCGCACTCTGGGAAGGTCAAATTCACCACCTCAGCTTGGCAGGTTCCCCAAGAATGCAGATCTGTGTAAAACTGTGAAACTTTGGGTGCCTAGCTAAGTTGGTGCAAAAAATTTGGTGAATTCGGTCAGCTCTATGTATGGGGGATTAAGTATTGTCAACGCTGCTTCTAAACCAACAAAATATCGGGGGGGGGGGGCTCCACCCTGTGGCTGATGTAGAATGGTATAGATAAGTAGGTCTGTAGAGAAGTTGGTTGGGATCAGTTGCTTGTCCTATCTGAAAATCTTGTACCCCAAAATCCCAAGCTTTGAAAGATCATGTTCCCCGTTACCGTTACAATTGCCATAAGTTGGGAGGGCATTTCCTATTCTTCTGCAAACGCACACATATTTCCCAAATCCCAATTTCCCCAGTCATATTATCTGCCTGTTTGACCGACATTTCCATCAATTCATCAATTCCAAGCTGTGGAATCATTTCCACAGGTTTGAAGTTACCCTCCAGCAATCAAACATGGCAGTTCCAAACCCCCCCATTGATAGATGATTTTCCCAGCTATAAACATATGAACACCTCCAGGACCATGCCATGTTATCCGTTTGGGCTGGAAAACTCCTCAGTATCGCCGCGTCACGGTGGCGTCAGCGTCGTCAATCAGCAAGGCCACTGGGGTGGTCTGAGCCTGGCGTTGAAGCGCGCTTGGGATGGGTGAAATTTTGGTGGCTTCACATGTGTTAACCATCAAACAATGGGGATTTACCATCTGGTAATGGCTGACATGGCTATTGAAAATGGCCATAGAAATAGTTGATTTTCCCATTAAAAAAAAATGTGATTTTCCATGGTGATGTTAGTTTACCAAAGGGTAACATGATTCAACTATCCTGAAATTGGGATGTATAGCCAATATGATATAGTAGGGGATAAGAAATGGGAATATAACAAGGACGGGAAGATATAATGGTTATTGCCAGCACATGATTGTGATGACCAATAACAATAATGAGAAAGTATATGTGTAAGATTGTATAATGGCGACAAGTGACAATTGTTACCAATGGGATTCTACAAAGTATGATATTGATGGGATATGAATGGGATATCATAGTGATTAAAATCAACAAAATATGATACTTGGGTTTGTCCAACAATGGTTAACCAGTTGTTAGCTGGTGGTTTGGGTTGGTCCTGGGGATATACCGGCTAGTGACAATCCCCTTCACAGGAGAATAGCAGGAATCCAACCCACCAGCCCAAACCACCGGGTAATCATTGGTTGATGAAATGGCCATTGAAGATATAGTTAAATGGGAAACATGCCAGTTTAAGTACTGGGTGATATGTTCCCACCACAGAATCTGACTACAAGATACTACAAGTATCTTCAAAAAAGGCAAAAATAAACCTCAGAACCTGTGGAGTTTGTGGTTCTGAGCTAAACAAGCCCCACTTCATCAACCAGTGGAGGCACACATTTATCGTTGAGAGTGCGCCTTTGCTATCCTACTCGCATCACACCTTTAGTCAGTTCTCAAAATCTGGAATCTATTCCTTGCTGACTGAGATTCCATGATTTACACCCAAGAAACTAACCATTTCACCCCTTAACCATAGCAAAATTTGCAAGATCCATCAACACATCCCTCAAAGAGCCGCGAAAAAACATCATGCCATCGCCCAACAAAAACAAATTGGTGGCCTCAAGAGCCGACACCGAATAGACCGTCAGATATCGGAAGTTCTCCAGAGGCGTCTCTGCGGCAATTTGCACCTCATCTCCAGATAGCTCCAATTGACAGCCACCATGGGTCTCAGCTAGAAGAGTCATGGGATGCCATGGGTATACTCCCGAGGTTCTGATTTTCTACATTGGTTGATATTTTTGTCAAAAACCCACCATGTTTGTTGACGAAGCTTTGGGTAACCCACATGACCCGAAACATACCGAAACTTCCTCCACTAGGCACAACGCCCATCTTTGATCCCAGGTACCGTGTTGCTTCCAACCGCCACACTGCTAATCTGCGACTGAATGCTGCCAGCCGCATCCGTGGAAAGGTGAACACCTGGGAAGATGTTTGGCCTACAAATTATTGGGCGACAAAAATTGGGGTTTCTGAGTACACTAACAGAATTGGGCTGATTTGAACACAGTATATATAAACCTTAAACCACTTAAGCAAAAACATGTCATAAACCTGGGGAGTCTAACAATAGCAAGAATAGAGGCTTAGCCAACATTGGGGATGAGTTCCTGGAAAAAATGGATGGCTGAAAGTTGCAAAAACACCAACAAACCCTGGGTGAAAAGTTAGCAGAACAAATAACTTTTCTGTGGTAAACACAATAATAAACCATCACCATTTCTATCCATGGTCTAAACCGTCCCCGAATGGCACTTGTTTACGGCATTGGCGTGCCCAAATTATATTAAACCAGTTGATGAAAGGACACAATAACTATGCATTTTACCATGGAAAGTAGGGATTCTACCATGAACAATTGGAATTTACAATGGCAAATACGGTAAATCTCCAAACAAAATCACCAACCCGGTCCAGTGCCCATCAATCGACCGTGGAATCTCTCGCAACCGAGGGGCTGTAGGACTGCACTCGTCCGTCTAGTAGACTCGGAGGCTGCCATAACCTGGTTGTTTCGGAGGGAAATTGGACCTGAAACCTCAACATATGTGGCTGAAAAACCATGGAATTCACGGTGTTTTCACATCCTAAATAGCTGGCATTTGTAGGAATTGTGGATGTTCATCCCCCTAAAATTGGTTTTCAAGTAGCTTTTGATCCATATATGTGGGATGATGAAATGGTTCATGACACCATGAGGATGGCCCATCTGTTTGAGGTCCCCATATGGTGATATTCCATTCGCCCCCCTTATAGTTGATGAAATCCATAACAAGTTCATTGATCATAGCAGTTAGTTGTGAAATAGCAATTGTAAAATTCTAAATCCATTATAGTTGGTGAAATCCATTCAAATCCACAATAAATCCATTTCAGTCCTAGATAAAAAGCCACCCAGCTCAGCGCTTTCATCAGCACCGCAGTTGAGCAACACGTCTCCACCGAGCTCAAGGCTATCCAGGTCCTCGACATGGGACGGTTCCAAATGTGTGGTGTCATCCAAAAATAAACACATGATTAAACCACCGTTTCCTACAGATTATTGGGAGGATCATCATCCCAAATGTTGACTATGGATAAATATGGACAAATATGGTTGACATGTATTATATGTTGATATGTTGTCAATAATAATGATGTTCATATGGATAAATATGGATAAATATGGGATAATGATGATAATTGATATGTTGTCAATAATGAATAATACATGCAATCAGCAAGTAGCCAGGCACAAATCGTAAGGGTTCGTTTCCCGGGCAACAAGTTGCTGCGGTGACTTTTTTCCGAACAAAAGCTGACCCAGGAATCTGCAGTTTCTAAGATTCCTATCAGCAGCCTCCCATCCATTTGGAATAGTGGAGATACAACATGATACAACCACTTCTTGTAGAAACAACAGGAAACAGCCAAAACACTCTACTCTGACTTGATGTTTCCCTCAACAATGTCCAACTTGATCCAAATCAGAGATGCTGCCCTCACAATCTATTCCCCTTCCGTAATCAAACATGGCAATGGAGAATCCCCCTTTTACAGATGATGTTCATGGATTTTCCCATTCAAACCTCCATTTTTGATGTGGATTCCCAGCCGGTCACTCCGCCGGTCCTGGTCGCTGAAGGTCAATTGCGACACGGAGCCGTCCTTGCGCGATGGATCATCAAAAATTGTCCCAAGCTCCAAGCTGTGGTTTTTTCTTCATCCAAAAAAATGATGGAACGGGAAAATTATGATTGCCAATGCTGGAGAAAAAGTGGAACCAATGGTTTTCTATGTTTTTGCTTGTTTGAAATTGTGAATGCCAAACCGAGCAACATGCAGATTGAGAAAATACTAGGGAGGATCTTCAAACGAAACACCGAGTCCAATCTGAAAGAAGGATGACAAAAAACAACAAGCAGACAAAACCAGTCTGCTTACCTCCCACACACAAACTTTCTGCAAAAAATCACCTTATACCAATCTTTGCCCGTGAAAACTGAGCGTGTCTGAAAACAGGGTACCTTTGAAGTTGATGGCCATTGATGGCCAATCAAAATTTTCCCAAACAAACAAAACATGATTTTGATGGGTATACGGTATACGGTATACACCATTTTCACACACTGCCATTCTACTGAATCTATTGTTGGTTGTATCCCCATGATCTTTCCACTTGATCCCCAGCCACTATTCGCATTCTATTCTCATTAGATCCCCAAAGCCACTTGCATTGATCATCCAAGCATCCAGATCTGCCACTTGCAAACTGGTCGGAGTGCTCTGCTCCAGAAGAATGGACCGAGTGTACACAACACCTGACGCGTACGTTTGGGCCGGCGGTTGAGTTTCGAAGTCCTTCGAAGTCGATCGCTTGGAGTTGCACCATGTATGCTATTTTAAAATGCCCCACATTGTACCCCTCCTCAAAGCCAACCAAAATACAAACCTCCCAACCCCTGCAGCCCTACTGCAAGCCAAAAAGCAATGAGTGTAGCCGGTGAAGTTTGTGTTCGCAGGGATCTGAAACCTCAACTGCTGGTCTCAGCAAAACGGTCCATGGTGCCACGGCTGTTACCCCAGTTTTTGATGGCTACGAGACGCTGAGAGTTAACTGAGTGAGCCTAGCAAATTTTACATCGTAAGGCCACGGTTTGCAACTTTCTCTAGACTCTTTCCATCAACGACATGGCTGCAACGAATCAGTTGGTCTTCAGCCTGCCGGGAGTTGCCTCACTTGAGACCGCCCAACCATCTGATGGTGGTGTAGTGTGTGCTACCGTGCGGAAAACCTCCCAGACTTCTCAATTCAGGGGCACAAGTGCCATCCAATCTTCATTGGACAAGTGATACCACCGTGATAAATGGATCCAAATATGATACCACCATCTATAGATAAGTGATAGCCCTGAATACTGCTATATCCAGTTTGGTTGCGACCCATTTATTACAGCTGGTGACCCAATGTCATGTGCAGGGAACATACCCATTCTACCGTTCTTCCAAGGAACGTGTTGCTCTCCGAAGCGTTGTAATTGCTGCCGGACACCTGAAACAAGAAGCCGCAGCGATGCCACCCCCTTCTTGGCTTTTCGTTGTAGCTGAATGATGTGTAAATCAGCTACCTTTAACTCCTAAGAAGGGTCTCTTTGCTCATGTAAATGTATGTAACTGGCCCGAAAAAATGGATACTTATATAGATATAATATGATATAATTGGGAAAAATAGAATCACTGGAGAACAGCTGTAGTTGGTGGTTGACCCACTTGGTTGATAGCTGCAGTTGTTTGATAAGATCCGCATAGAACCCCACTGGTGGACTCTCCATATGATATGAATGGTCCCAGAATAAGAGCTTCTGATTGTGCCAAAATCATCCAAAATCAATACTTAGCCATCATGAATATAATATGATAATACATGAAAGGGATGCCTCCATGATCATACATACATCTGAGACCGTGGTTCCATCATTCAAACTTACCCCAGGCCAGCGTTGCTTTTCCCAACGGGGGCACCCCACCATCCCAAGGGGATCCAAGGGGTCTCCCAAGGTCCAAAACTCATCACCATGTTTTTTTTCTGATCTGGGTCCGAAGATGTGGTATACCCACATTTTCGGCTAGTATCAATAAGGAAAATGAGAATCGTCAAAATTTTGGGCTGCTCAATTTTCAGACTAACCTTAATCTAACAGGGGATGTTATGGGATATTCATCAATATTCCATGGATTTGACTGGCTTACAAACACTGAAAAAAAGGAACTCGGATGCACATGATGGCATATCACATGGAACACTTCGGAACTAAGAACACTTTTCGGAATCTAAACATGTGGATACATATGGATACATATGGTATAGCACATGGAATCTTTGTTCTATCACTGATCACATGTTTTTTTTTCCACATGCTAGGTGGCTACATGGAGGTGTCCTAAAATGGGGATAGCCCTAAATCATCCATTCAAATAGGATTTTTCATTACAAACCACTCATATCCATCCAGCTATTGGGATATCCCTATGACTTAGGAAACCCCGAGCCATGGCCATGGCCCACATCCACCGGGTGACGTCCACATCACTCCCGATCTGCGAGCGATCGCTGCCCAGCGCATCCGTTGCCAGGAAGACGCGGAAGGCCGCGACGTAGGTCACTTCGCTTGGAGGCGTCCTGGGGCGAAAATGCGCTGTGTTTTACCATCCAAAGAATGGTGAAACTCACCATGTTTGCCCTGAAAAAAACTGGTGGTTGAACTATGAGCAAACAAATGTAATAGAATGATTGTTGAGAGTTTGACCATGAAACATGTGAATAAATTGGAACATTCGTGTTTTGCAACGGCAAAATATGTCAGATTGGGATCTAACTGCCCAAAACACGGATAAAAATGGTTGATTTGCCATGAACCCCAAACAAATTTGGAACATCAAGTGTAGGGAGATTTGGAAAAGTTGATCTAAATGCGCGCGAAAATTGGAATAACCTCCAGGATTTTTGATAGCTATAATTTGGATGCGTTTGGAACCAAGAGAAGATGGGGGACTTGAGTAGCAAAGATCTAATCAAGAGAAAGAGCGGGTATTTGGTGTTTGAGCAACAATCCACTTGAGGTTTCCATGGGTAAAGATCAAATCATCGTGTGAAGAAAGCATTTCAACGACCGATTTGGACAAATCTAGGTGCGACCAGAAAAGATCAGGTGACAATTTGGACCCACCATAGCCCATTTGGAAGGCACAGAAGTGGATGTAGAAGAGCTTTCCCACACAGCTATGACCGACACACATGAAATACATTGAAATGCACAACCTTCTGGACGTTTCTGTCATCGCAGGTATCTGGTGTATCTTCACCTTTTTAGGGATGGGTCAGGCTCCATGACGCTCCGGATGAGACCGGGAGCCCGGGCCAATCCAAGGTACCTCCAACTTCTTCACCATCCAAATCAAGATCAGGAAAGACCTGAAGCTCCGCGAAATTCAGTAGTTTCCATGAATGGGGGATCCGCAAATGGTTGGTCTCTCCGTGGAAAATCCGATTGGAATGGATGATTTAGGGGTACGCCCATTGTGGGAAACCTCCATGTCTAAAACATGACATGAGGATACATAAGGCCATTGATGACAGAAGGTTGGAAATGAAGTGGCAAGTAAGGGGTGCCTTCCCCTGGTCAGGAAGTTCCCTATTTCCGGGATTATATTGGATTATCAAATTTGCAAGCTGGTTGCAATGGCCACTCTATGTGGAGGACCATTCCACTCAGAAACACAGTATCCCTTAGTTTTTAGCAATGTGTAACCACAACAAGTTTACAGAATTCACCCATGGGTTACCATAGTTCTATACTTCTCCGATGGAAAATATATAGTTGTTACCCAATTTATACCATAGTTACCATGGTGGACAATACTCCTATTTCCATAAGATCATCTCGACCGTCTCCGAGTGTTCAAGACCCGCAACGTCGTTCCATTGTATTGTATACTGGTTAGTTCAGAACGGGATTCCCAGTTCATAGATTGTGACAATCTGAAATATATATATATAATATTGGGTGTTACCTGCACTACTGTTGTATATGTATATATTGTGTACAGTATATTATGTATATACATGTATATAAATATGTTGGGTAGTATAGTCTGCGAGAATCATCAACCAACAGGGGTCTAGCTGCCACTGCTCAATCATCCTGGTGGTTTCCAAATTTCAAACTTTTGGTTAACGTCCCCCTTAATCAACAGTTCGACAACAGTTTGACCCTGAGCATCAGCCACCCTCACTGCTTGGGATGCGACCAGAGAAGAAACCGATGCAAAGGTATCCGAGAAGGTGAGACTCGCCGGCGTCGTCTGCCTGGTGAGACTTGGTGGTCACGTTGCGCATGAATCTTTCAAGTAAAAATCATAGAAAATCGGTAGAAATTCTCGCAGGAGTGGAGTATGCTTATTTGTGTGGATTGTTGCATGGAGGCAGCTCATCCAGTTGACTGTTTAGTGGTTGTATCCGTATCTCGTCTACTGACTATCACATGAGCATGGATCTGGTCATTTTGTCCCTCCAACCGTTCTTTTGCTCGGCGTATACCACACAAACTTTGACATCGAACACAACAAGAGCCATCAACAAGTCCTTCTCCAGGATGCAAAGCATCTTATAACATCTTACAACTCATTTGAGATCACCACTTGTATATGGCTTATGGTTTGTCAACTCTTACTAAATGGGATTCATAGATGCACATGTCAAAGACTGAAAATTATGGGAGTTTTCCCAGCACACTTTTTTGTGATTCACCATCATATTCATGTTATGTTCCCCAAAAAAAATACCATAAATGGAGGTTTCCTTGGGTCTACCCCCGAATCATCCAACTCATTAGACCATGATTTTTGTATTGAACCCCATGGTGACGACTGGGGATCCCCCATTTTCAGACCCATCATGGCTTAACCCACCGTTACCACAAGATGCCCAGGCAGATGCCCAAGGTACTCGACCAAGGATGAACGGGTGTAGACCACCACATCCTTGCATTTTGGTGTTTAACTTGACATGCCGCTGTCCCCCCCAAAAAAATGCGGTGAATCTCCAGAAATAGTGGAATAACATGGAATAATAATGCCAGAGATAATAATGGGACATCAATAAACTGACATTCATCATCGAAATATGCCATAGGTAATAATATGTTCAGACGCATGGTTGATCATGTTGACCCACGTACCGGGGAAGGTAGCATGATCGTCTACGTAGCAAGTCTAGTCAGTCACTTCAAGCCACCTGAAAATTGTCTTTGCGAACGGGGAAGCATCTTTCCGAATTTGGGGATGAAAAGCAGCCAATCATCATTCATCTCTCAGACCCTCTTGGCATACTAGCAGAACATGGCAAAACTATTAACAACAAGCCTGGTGGTTTAAATCCCACCCCCTGAATCAATATTAAACACCCCCATCATTGCTCCCAGTCATATGTGCTTCATCCCCTACTTGCCACGGTATCTGGGGGGGGGGGTCTTTCATATTGGAATCCCATTGATAATCCATCATATCCCACTGAATCCCATATAAATCCCATAAAATAACCCCATGAAAATCCCACAAAATCCCCATGTTCCAAACACAACTGGGGAAGCGTTCCACCCCCCTCCTACCCCACTGCTTGCTCTGCCAGCGTCGGTGTTCGATCCCTTCGGTGTATCTGCTGGGATATCCAGTTGGGTGGCGCCATCGACGTGAGGAATGCCTTCACCAATCCTGCAGCTCAACTCCCTGGTGTTGCACATGGTTTTCAGTACAACAAAGTCAAAGAAGTGGAAAATCCGATTCTAGACTAGCGATACGCTCTGGTAAACTAACATAGCTATGGAAAATCATGAGTTTTAATGGGAAACTCCACTATGTCTATGGCCATTTTCCATAGCTATGTTAGTTTACCAGAGGGTAAATCACTTTGCTAGCTTTTTGGGGGGTTTCTTGAATTAGCCACAAAAAATCATGAACCACTTCATAATCTTAATATGGCCTTCCAATGGAATTTACGTCTGCCACTCACCTTGCAACCGTTGATGGGAATCTTCATCCGTCTTCACAAGTGTCTTCGTTGAAGAAACAAGAGCAACGTTCCAAACCAAACTCAACTTTTTGGTGTTCCATCCTAGTTTCCACGCATGCCACTGCCCACATTGCCACCCTCAGCAACCAAGGAGCTGCGACTTCCAACTGCCTGCACTATCTCGAGCCAAGTACATCAAGTAGGCCTCAGTGTAGGCCAAACATCAACGGCTTTTGTTGGGTCAAACACGGCTGGACAAAAACAACATGCGTTGCCGACAATTGTCCGGTAAACCATTTCTAGGACATGAATACAGCAATGGCAATCGATCCGAGTGAATTACGAGAACATCCATTTTTCCGGAGTCCAAATGGATCAAAGCCGCAAAAATCTGCCTAAACATAGACTTTAGATTCATGTCCAGCATTTCTCCACTTAAGCAAGATTTTTGTTCGGATGCCATCTTCTCAGATGGATGGGTTTGTCCAAGAATGCGAAATACCCAAAATGTGTTGTTTCAATGATGAAAATGATGTTCTAAACCATCAAATTTTCCAGTTTTTCCAATCATTTTCAAACAGAAACCAAGAAAATGTGGCATGGACTCAGTGACTCCTTCCAAAACTCTTCCAAATGATCACAAACATTCATAAACGACACATGAATTCCACATGTTTTCAGAAATAGCATAAACATTCATAACCCTTCATAAACCCCACATTTTCCCCAACCACTTCTCCAGGTCCTCCCCCGTTGTGCGTTGTGAACCACGGCGCCGTCACCGCCGTGGTCCGCGCGGGTGGGAGCCACTGCACCGTGCCGCTGAGCTCAGTCTCGTCCAGGTCGTAGTCTGTGAAGGTCACGTTGGAGGCCTCGGGTGTGGGGCATAGGAGATCTATGGGACATTGATAATGGAGATTTATCCCATAGTATCGATTAATAATAGGAAACATTAGTATCCATTAATATTTCTCCACTAATGGATACTAATGTTTCCTATTATTAATCGATACTATGGGATAATACTATGGATATATAATAGATCCTTTACCCTCTGGTAATGGCTCACAGTTTGCTATTGAAAATTGCCATTTATAGTTGATTTTCCCATTAAAAATGGTGATTTTCCATAGCTATGTTAGTTTACCAGAGAGTATATGGGATATTGATAGTACTATTTTCATGGGAACATAGTGGGATATTATCAATGGATATTTATGATGCCATATTTCTCATGGACATTAATAGGATTGCTATGGAGAATCATTATATCTGGCTGAGTTACAAAGATCCATTTGTAATATGTTATAATCCACTAACTATATCTATGTTTGAGTCACTAAATGTAAGTATTTTATAGCTGATAATATATGTTATGGTAGCCGCTGAAATGTGCTGTCATTGTGGTACTAATAGTCATTTCCTAGGCCATGATTAGTTCGTGAAAAAAATATAGACCAAAAAAAAAGGCCGTCCAAAATGTGTTTTGCATATCGCTGTAGTGTAGAACCGATTTTTACTGTTCCATCTCTTTGACTTTAGTATATAGAAACCACCAAAAAAAATGTCGAAAAGTGCTTCCAGCATGGTACTTTGGTGATATTTACCAGATATTTTCTAGGTGTCCAATATTGTTCTATCTTTTAGGGGATATGATACACGGAGATATAAATGCCATATCATTAATGGACAGTAATGGGATATTATTAATGGATATTCATGAGCAAGTTCTTTTCTCGGTATCATCTATTATATTGGCTGGTTTATGGATGAGCAATCAACATCATCGAAATCACCCAAGGTGGGGAAATATGTTTCCCTGAGTAGCAACCAACTGCAAGGGTGGTTCCAAGCAATCCCAAGACGATGAGTTCGTCATTGGGGGCCATCATCCCATTTCTATGCTCTGAAAAGGGCTGAAACCACCAATCAGCACTATACTGTCTACTGGCTGGTTTATCAGGTGCAAACAGGAAACTGAAGAAAGAATCTTGCGGTAACAAGATCTATCCCATTGACCTGGATGGGTTCCCATAATATGGGCGGAATGCATTTGCATTCACAAAAGAATAGAATCAACGATTCTCGGGAGAATCCCTGCACGAAGCATAATACCCTTGCACTACCTGTGGATGAATGGGGATTTGTTACCAAGATATTGAGGTGTCCTAATATAGGGGTACCCCCAAATCATCCATTTTTGTTTGGGATTTTCCATGAAATAAACCATCCATTTTTGGGTACCCCCATTTTAGGAAACCCCCATATAGAGGTTTCATGAGTTTTCAGGAGTCAGCCGGGCTAAGCAATCCAAGGAGCCGAGGCCACTTCGTCATAGATCAGCCAGGTGGACGGAGTTCGTTGCTCCGTGGAGGGCGAGTTGCTGGTGATGGCCAGGTAGACGTAGGACCTGAGAGAAGGGGCTCATGGGATGGAGGGGTCTCACCATCATCATTAAGAATTAGATTAATAACAACAGCAATGCGAGTAGTCAGAATAGTAATAGTCATAGTATAAAAGATATTCAAAAATAAGATACAATAACAATAATCATCATGATTATACTTAGTAATAATGATAATAATCTTATTATCGTCATCGTCATCATAATCATCGTCATCATCATCATCCTGAGCGTCATGAAAATAGTAATAAACCGCTTACCCCCCAAAAAAAGCATCTTTTCATTTGGACAATCTTGAGCCCGTCCCAAGTCAACCCCCAGGCCCCAGCTGGGTGTTTTTGCCAAGACTCCCAGGCGCGGTGTCAGGGTCGATGACCTTTTCACTCTGAGGGACCTCGGAGTGACTGGCCAGAGCATTGCTCCGCTTGCTGGTTGTGCCACCCGCCTGAACAAAATATCACAACATAGTGCAGTGATGTACTACAGTGTATATTTTCGATTTGGATATAGTCTTCTGACCTCTGAGAAGAATTGGTGGAAAAGCAAGAAAACTGAAACCATTGATCAGAAATAGGGATCACAGTCAACTAAGAATGGAGACTCAATAAAAACACATCTAGCCAAATGGCCCCCCCCCCCAGTTTTTAGTCGGTTTGTAGACCTCATCAACTATAGATTATATCATGTTAAACCCTAGTTAACCATACTCAACCTAGTTACAAACCAACTTAGCCATGGGAAACCACCTTGTGGTCATGAACCGTTTCCCCGTTGGCCACAGCACCGAGATCTCTTCCAGCAAAAGGGTGGTATCGCCACCTGAACGGCCCAACAAACGTGGCAGAAAATGGGCTCCTGACAATGGGATCTCTATACTTAAAGACTTCAAGATGTCCATGAACATATTATCCCTTCGGGCCTTGAAAAAAAGTTGGAACAGCGAAAACTGCTTAAATAACCCTCGGGTCATCACACATGGCACCCCAAATCCCTGAACCAATGGCCACCCCCTCTGTGGGCCCCAAGGAACCCCCCATCCCATCCGGCTTTGGGTGGTTCCAGTGGTGGAGAAATAGACCCGGAAGAAGGTGATGTCACCGAGGACCTGAGGTCCCGGAAGCTGCGACATGACATGCCCATTTTTTGGGTCAACAGGTTGATTAATTAATAGTGGTTAATAATAATGGATAATAATGGATAATAATGGATAAGAATGGATAATAATTAATAATGGATAATAGTGGTTAATAATGGATAAGAATGGATAATGATGATTATTACTGGTTAATAATGGATCGGTTGAAGCGAACATTGGATAGGTTGTGCTTAATCATGATAAAATGATGGATGTATAATCATGATGAGTAAATATGAGTAACGATGATTAATGATGGTTTATAATCTTTAGTAAAGCAATGTCATAAACCACACATATGTTGATGGTGTTTACCGCAAAAAATGGTACAGTTGGGGATGGTTTACTATTGCATCACCCACATGATTTGATGGGGAAAAACTCGGTGCTGTGGCTTCCATGCAGAAAAGGGTTGTTAAAGCAATGGCACCTTGGAGAACTCCAATAGCGCCAGTTCATTTCCAGTTGGATAGGATAGTACCATATTGGTACCATATTCATCCATATTCTCCATCAAAATGGCAAGACACTGATTGCCTACGACCAAGTTTGAGTCAGATGACTCGGAGAAACTCACGGTTTCGATTTGACGGAAACCTGATAGGTTTGCGAGTAACCCAAGCACCAGCTTTGGAGGCTCTTGTTTGGAATGCTATTCTGAACCTCAAGTACTCAGATTGCAATATGAAACTTCATTCTACGACCCTGACCTCTGCTGGATTTCATTGGCCTCAACATGTTTATTGGAAACCAACCAGGTTACAGTTGTTCCCAGGCATTCATTTCACCATGGTAGAACGATAAATGGACGCGTCTGAAAAAGGGGTATACCCTCAGTTAATGGTAATTTCATGGGAAAACGTGAGGCTTTAAACCAATGGTGTTCCCCCACATTTTCAGGTACAAACCGCAAGACGACTTACTATATTTATACTGGCTGGCTATCCCTATAGGCTATATAGGGTTGTCCTTATGATATCCCAAGAAACCATGAAATTTTATGAAATTTTAGGGTACCCTCTGGTAATTCAACGGTTTGCTATGGAAGGTTGCCATTTTTACCTAGGTAAATCATCAAATTTGGGTTTAAAAAAAAAAAAAAACAAGACCTGGTGTCCGGTGCCCGTCATTTTTTTAAAACCAACGTTCCAACCAGGGTGCAGCCGGTTGAGTCCATGAGAGGTTCCTGAGCCGGCACGTTTGAGGCTGATGATTGTGGGGTGATGCCTAACTGTCATAGATATTACATATACAATGATCCCACAAAAGATATAAATGTAATTGATCACTGTTTTTGTGGGATTTCACTTTGCTTTGCTTATTGGGGACGATTACAAGGTTTATATAAACATGGCTGATCTTAGGTCCATTATCTTTCAGCTGGGTATAGTATTCCCAAACCTTTATGGCTAAAAGTCATCTACCCCATCGAGGTCCCACTTCAGCTGGCAAGAAATGCAAGGTTTTCTCCGGTTTCCAGGGCCTGAACCCCTGAACTTTGGCTTACCAGGCCCAAATCATCCAATGTCAACGGGAATGAAAAACAAGGATTCGGGTTGGTTTCAAGACTAGTTTGATTGCTTGGTAGATTCATATACCCATTTTGAGTTCAACACCCATGGTTACTTCCATATCGAATAAGCCATTTCTCTTGCTTGGTTTCATCCTCTGTTACTTTGTGGTAAATACAGTACCTACTGTACTCATGTTTGCTTGAATACTTTGTGGATCTGGTGATTCATTCTGCAGGTAGGTCTGTAACTCCTGGAGTGGACTCACTCTATACTTCCCCCTACTCATACCATAGTAAACGGCCGACTTCTTTACTAGCATGAATCGCTCGACGTCGGTTCAACCCGATATCACTTATTGGGTAACCAGTAACCGAGGTAAACTCTAATTGGGTATATCATGGTGTGTATTTCCTACAAGGTGGTCCCCCAGTTTGTTGGTTTAGAATAAGTTTATCAACCTTCAACAAAGCCAAACGTTGACCAAGTTCTTAGTTATTTCAAGCAACTTAGCTATCATAGATTCAATATAAATAATTTTAAAATATCATCCATCCTGTCCTTGGTTCACCGTATTTGCTGCTTAAACTACCATTTACCGCCCCATCCCCAACCGCCCAACCGGGGGCGCCCTGGGCTCCCGCCCTTCTCCGCCGCCAGCAAGGCACCCTCCGATTTCGGCTTCGTCCAAATCGCCATCTGAGAAGTAGAGATTGGAGGCCTGGAGATCTGGCAGATGAGGGATAGATATGGGGGTTTCCTAAGCCATGGGGGTACCCAAAAATGGATGGTTTATTTCATGGAAAATCCCGGTCCCAAAAATGGATGATAAATGGGGGTACCCCTATTTAAGGAAACCTCCATATGGATAGATAAAAGGATGGATTGGATGGATGGATTGGATACAAAAATTATGATGAATTGCTGTTTTTTCTATGATTTATCCTGGATAGCTCACGGGAAATCAAAAACTGGATGGCTAAACTGAACCCATGTGAACTACCCCAAACTGATCGGATTTTAATCTCGAACCTGATTGGAATGCAATCTTCACTTTCTATTCATTTCAAGCATAAAGATACAAGACTTCTTCAATCATGGACCCAGGATAGATACCCTCCAGTAATCAAACAAGGCTTGCTGGAAAATCCCTTAGTCAATTCATTTTCCCCATAAAACCGCTATTGTTGATGGGGACTTCCCAGCAATGTTTGACTGCCGAAGGGTAGAACGTATGAGGGTAAAATTTTCTGGTGTCCGTTTTTGTGTCCGTATTGTTTGTGTTTTTTTGCTTGGTTTGGTAGTAATAATAGGCATGCAATGGGCTATTGTAAGCGGTGAAAAATAAATACTAAGGCAATGTCGGTTGAATCCCTTTTGTTTATTCCTTGATTTTCTCTATCACTTCTACATCACTTTTTGGGAATACCAAGCAGAATAGGTCGCTCTAAAGCTGTCAAGGTTCAAGAAAATGGCCTATTGCTGCACATATTGTTACACAATGGCGCGTTTCTGTTTGTTCAAATCCTTAAGAATTCCCCAGATCGTGGCAATAAAACCTGGCAAAATTGAAAATTCCTCAAAATCGTTATCAATGATGGATTTCCTTTCCGGTTTGGGCCGGAAATGTTTCTGTCATCCCCTTTCTGTTGGTTGTGTCCATATAACATTTAACATCATTTAACTATAGGGTTCCCCAAATAGATTTATTTCTCTCATTTTGGGGGTTGCTATAATCAATTACAATGACCCCTACTTGTACATTTGTAGTTGTAGTAGACTCCGAAAGGAGACCAGATAGGGGGCCTCTTAAGTCATGGGGTATCCCAAGTCACCACAGTTGTTTCAACACTGAAATGGTCTAGTGACTTGGATGATTTGGAGTACCATCTGGTAATTCTAACATAGTATGGAACACCTCCATTTTTTATGAGTAGCTCATCTACAAACAGGCCATCTATACCACAGCTACGTCAGTTTACTGGAGGGTAAGTCCCAATGGAATCACCATGTATAGTGGTTTAGTCATGTTACAGAAAATCCATGGTGACTTAGGACACCTCCATATCTCTTGGCAACGCCATATCTTCTTCGTGCCTGAAACAAGGCTGCCGCCTGCTCGAACGAGATGAATGCCTCAGATACATCGATCAAATGGGATGGTTTCAACGAAAAACAGCTGGGGTAAACACTTGTGGGATTGAACGTCTTGTCCGCTAGCGTTCAAAGCTAAATCACACCTAATCACGTTCAATTGACTAGATGTTGTTCAGCATTAGTTCCCCGAGGGAAATCAACTCTGGTTCGACGAACAAAAACCAGGATTTCAGCAGGTTGCAAGCGTCCCATGCATGATAACACCGAAGGGAAGTTTGCTGGAAAAATCATTGTTACCACGGGCAATATGGTGGTTAAAATTGAGGTGTCACCATAATGATGAAAACAAGTATATATATATATATAAATACATATCAAGGGAATAATTACAATGATCAATTATTGTCATCATTATCCCAAGTATCCCAATAGTAATGATAAATAGTCTAGTGCTATAATCTGATATGGCGATCGTAAAGTCAATCTTATGGCACCCCAAAGTTGAATGACGTGCACGTTTCGCTAATGTTGTGAGTCATGTTTCCAGCATATACCTCGACTCGTTGGTGAAGTTTGCGGTCGTCTAGTCGCTTTAGATTGTCAACTAGGTACCCTCCGTCATCCATGGGAACGTCCCTTATAAAAAGAGGTTTACAGTTGGGGAAATCATCCATAAATGTAGGATTCTCATGGATTTTCAGTATCTGCTTAAATAAGAATGCAGCGATGCTGGGGATGCAGCCACCAAAGGGAACCTTTGTGCAAATGAAATGGGGAACAATCTGCAACTGCAAGCTCAAGTCACCAGGCATCCCATCGTTTGAGGGGATGTTTGAGCAATTCTCGGTGGGTTGGTGGATTCACTTCGGGGAAGATCAGCAATGTTTGTTGCTACCAAGAGCAATTTGAGAGATTCTCCTTAGATGTTTCAGGGGAAACAATCTGAATCAAACTGTCTTGGTCTTGGTATTCTCCTCATTGGCAGGTGATTGAAACAACAAATCTGGGCAAAATTCTGGTAATTCTCGATTTCAAAGCAGTTTGAAATGATTGCCCTCATGTTCACTCTTCATCATCATTTGCCTGGATATGTAGACTTAAATCATTCACCAAGCTGAACAGTGTTCGGCCATTTTAGGGATAGTCGCACCAATCCATACCATCATAGCATCATTCCAGTGACGTCGCCACAATTCGTCCAGAACGATTGACCTTAATCCTTCATTCTCTGGGTCCGAGACGGTACCCCATCTGAACAGAGTCTAATGATTCACCAACCTGAAATGAAGTCGTGTTTCAATAATTCCCCAAACTTCAAACCATCATTTTTTACAGATTTCTCCAGATTTTTTGGGTGAGCTCGGCATGGCTCGGCCATGCTTAACCCCCGTTGCCCATCGCCCAACGATTCTCCGGGCTGCTGGAGTGGTTTGCTCAGCCAGTGAGGACCTTCAGGGGATTTCTACGCGTGGTGGTACCCTCATCAAACATGGCTAAATGGAGATTTATAGCAAGGAAAATCATCTATATAAATGGAGCATTTTCGAATACTTGGGGGTGCAGGTGGGGTTGTTGATATCACTATGTGATTCTAAGTTCCATAAGTTGGGATACGGGGCCCCGAAAAACTATGGTGAACTATAAGCCACTTGTTGGTGGAACTGCACCCCCGAGTATAGCTTTATCCAAAATCAGGACCTCATGAGCAAAATGGTGATTTATAATCAATTGTCAACTGAAGATAGCTAAGTTGATTTGGTAACTAGGTGAGCTGTTCCGTTTACGCTGCTTGGATGAGGTCATCAACCAAAATGGGATGCACAGTTTCCAAAATATGGACCAAGGACAAAACATCGTGGGGATATGTATCTCCCCCCACAAAGATAAATGATGATACATGTATTTTAGTGACACATAGGATTCTAGCATCGAACGTCGTTGGAAACAAAACCAACCAAAGAAAAAACGAGGCTTTCACCAGCCCTCAGATGCATAGAACTAGCAATTGATGATGTTGCGGATGGGTCGGATGACCATGTTTGGATATGTTATGATATTTTTGGGCCACATGTGTTTGTCTGAACATGTTGGATACATCGGTATACCCTCATTTATGGCCACTCAAATCCATCGGGGAAATGAGGTTCGAAACCAGCTGTGACCAAAGGGTATCCGACTCGGCGCGAATTTGGAAACCACCAATGACTCGGTGACCTTGTGGGATCCCAACTTCTGGGAAAAAAAATTGATCTTTAGAAGTGGAAATAGTTCATTGGTCCAGATGTGTTGTAGTGGTATAGGAATCCCGCTTTCTATGTTGGTCTAGAAAATGGTACCTTCCGTGTTGGTTGGTAAATGTCCAAAAACTGGCTTTGTCCCACCAAGAATGGGGACAACTAACCATGGTTGCTAAGGGGTGACCATTGCTGGTATCAACATGAATTACATTTAAAAAATTGGTTTGTTGAAACCCCACAAAATGGCCCCAAACAACGGTTAAGTTGGAAAACATTAGTATTAGTAGTCTAAGTGTCTAAGTGTTGGATTATGTTGGATTGATGGAGGATATCTATATTTTCACACTTGGATCGGGTCAACAAAATCGCAAATTGTCCATATTAAAATCGCCCTCTTCGCAGGAACGAGTTGGTCCACTCTCCACTCCCCCCATTAGTCATGCACCTGGCATAGACCAGGAAGTGCGTTTGCGAGTTGCGCGACAGACTCGCTGGGAGCGACAACCTGAGATTCGGGTGGCTTTTCGGTTTCTTTTCAGGTACAAGGTGTGGCCCCTAAATGGTGATATAACACCAATCCTACGGACATCTCTATATACAGAATAGAGATATACTGGTATGATAAATTTGAATGACGGGATATGAGAGTCAATCACCACCAGTCAGTGATATGATGGATTTGGATGGATTTGGATGGATTTGGATGGATTTGGGGGTATAAAATCAAGCATATGGAGATATTCATGGAAATATCATGGAACATAACCAGCAATCCGATGTCTAGGATCCTTGGGCCGGTTAGTTCACCCCAGTGAGTTCATTGGACATTACCCCCTACTTCCTGTACTGAATGAACTGGTGTGAACTACCTCACGATTCCTGCGGTGAACCACCAAGTAGTTCTGCAGTAGGTTTATGGTGTATCAAACTGCAATGTGCATGGGTGAGACTAGACCACGAAACATAATTGGGGGCTCAATTTGGGGGTATTGCACAAGAACACCGTTCACTACTAACCAGGTTCTAGTTGATGCACCAGTTGTTCCTGGTGAAGTCCCTGATTCTTCCTAGTGAGATCCGAATTTGTTGAGCCTTGTTGGTTGGTTAAATCCCAATGTATCCTAGTTGAATCCCCCATTTTTCTTGAGTCAAATCACCATTCTTCCTAGCTAAATCCCAAGTCTCCCCCATGATCCGTTCGCAACATCTTGGTTTTGGTTGGTTCAATCCCCATTGTCGATGCATCCATCCCGGATTGTTGGTAAAAAATTCTGCTTTTTGATGGTGTTAAAATGGATTAAAATGGATAGGGATTGGAATTTAGGGGGATCAATGGATAGGGAATTATTGGAAATTCGAATCCCTATTAAAATGGGTGAATCACCACTATCCATGGCAATTCATCCCCAGTTTCACCTTGTTCTCCAGCTCCCCCTGAGCCCCGAATCACAGCTTAGGAGCTGATTAGTGCCAGCGGCCACCGCAGACTCTACCTGCCCCACTGTGCATGGGATGGATAACCAACACGGCAGGCTGGAAATCTCTCGATGTGTAGATGATGCGCAGATTTAGATGGTTTCGGATGGTCTTGAAACTTGAAATCATGAAAAATTCATGAACACAAGGGGGTTGCGGGATTAGATCATGACTGACGAGATGCGTTCAATGCATTTTCCCTTGGGGAGGGGTGATTGGCTTTCCACATGACGTGCTCGACATGCTCTCCTTTGAAGACTGAGGCCCTTGGGAACTGCAATTGGCATGAGCACCCAGGTGTGCCCACCTTGACCCAGTCATGGCTAGTCTTCCATACCTACAAAATGCGGCTGTATTTCTTCAGCCTGGCTTTGAATTCTTCATAAACAGTCCAATATCTTACGCAAACACTTTTTCATGTGGGATCCATCAGATGTCACCAGATACATCCAATACCACAAGCCATCCCCAAGTCACCACCATTTTTCTGTGTATGAAGCCATCAATGACAGTTATGGCATACCGGGGAGCCTTCCTTCACCCGTCCCATCTGGGCCGGAAGGGGGGGTCCCTGCCTGAGATCTCAGGTCTCCCATCTCGCTGCTGGCCAAGTAAACCACGTAGTCCTGGATGGGGGAGGTGTTTTTTGATGGCTGGGAAATCGAATGAAGTCTAATGTCATGTCTATCCCCACTAAGTAGATGTAAAATGGGGTTGCAAGAGCCCTGAAACTCAATTGGAATTGAAGGGATTTCATAGGCTCCTCAAATATTCAAATGATGGTTTTTGGAAGTTGATGATCAAAAAAAACACACCAAACCTCTCGCTCCGCAATTGCCGGCAGTTGTCCCTGCCTGAATGCCTTGAATCTCCTCCGGATTCACCTGGAAAGCCAGGCTTTCGTGTGTGACTCAACTGGAGGTTTCAAGGGGATCCAAACTAGCAATGGATCATTACAAGGTTGGGTTTATATCATGTCATAACTTGGTTGAATGTTGAGTTTATGGGGATTTGAACAAGAAAAAATGGTATTCGTAGTAAACCTCGCAAAAAATAACAAGCAGAAATGGTATGACATGGTGAATTCGTGGAAGTGTTCATGATTTTCTACAACATGAATTTTGATTGAAGTGAGACACGTCCTCCACTATTTTTCCTAGGAATCAGGTATTAGAAGTGCTGAATTTCCCATGTCAAGGATCTACGCTCAAGGAGCACCGGGGCCAGTGTAGTCTGTAGAAGATTTCTGATAGATCTGGACAAAAATGAAAGCTCCTGATTCCATGTCAGTTGCCTTGAAGATAGAATCCCACAACAGCCTCGTTTCTGGAAAAACGGCAGGAACTCCAATCGTTGCTTCGCAAAGCCTGCCTGCGGAGTCCATGACAGGGTACCCTCCAGCACATCCAAATTCAAGTCCTGCGTCGCGGCTCAGCTGACGGCGACTCTCGGGATAGCCATCCAGGGTTGGTCCGAAGATGGGAGACCTGCTAGGATCATCCGTGGTAACTTCGGGGGCCGAGCCATGAAGAGCCCCTTTTCTCGTTCCATAGTGGTTGGCCAATAGATCTCCCAATTGTCGATTTTTTCCGCAATGCCCAAATCAACCAGATACTGTGGTTTTTGACCCAAAAAATATCAACCCATCAATGGGGATATCATGTCTCAAGTAGGATGCAGATTTAGATCCTTCGATCCGGGCCATTAAATATCCCCGAATCCATAAGGCCTAAAGTGTGAGCCTATTCACGATATGGGTGTGTCTAAAAATGGAGCGAATTCACCAAACTGGCGATTTTCTACGATTCTGAGTAGGGAAAAACAAACCTTCCAAATCATCAATGTCTATTTGTGTTCATCGATGTTTTATCAACATGTGGAGACAAACCCAGATCAAATCCCACTGAATCCCCCAAAAAGTTCCCAAGATAAGTGTCAAAATGATGTATGCCCCCGCTGAATTGCAAGTTTCAATTTAAGAATCATGGTGAATCACCAGATTGTTGGGCTGTTCACCTCAATTTTCAAGTACTCGCATCCCCATAATAATACCAAACATTACCAAACACCCCCTTTCTATGGTCCCAAACATGTGGTTTCATCCCCTACATGCACCATGGTCTGGTAACCTGTGGGGTGTTTAAGATTGGAATACATTGGAATCCCATTCATCATCCATATAAATCCCATATAAATCCCTGGTTTTCCATGGATTCTCCCTGCTTTTCCCCACATTTCCAGGTACCCATGGCCCCGGCGCTTCCGCGGTCCCCGCCGGTGAAGGTGGGCTCCGACACCGTTCCGTTGCGGTCGAAGATCTGCAGCGCCGCGGGGGTCGTCTGTTCCACCAGGCTTGAAGCGGTGTAGACCTGGGACGAGGGGAAGTTGAGGGCCACTTGGTGATTAGGAAAATGCTGATTTCATCAAGAAAAATAGGGATTTCATGGATTTTATTGCAAGTTGAGTTGATAACTTGGCTAACTGTTGGGTTTATGCAGGATAGAAGTCTAATTAACTATATATATATATATATAAATATAAATATTACACATGTGCAATGTATATTATACTGTGTATATAGTTAACCGGGTTTAGAAATCAACTTATGAAATTGTGTATACCCTCTGGTTGAAGGCTGGTGGAACTGTGCTCAATGGAGGAAATGGTGCGAAAACCATTGTTTTTCCCTTTAAAACCTCCATGCTTAGTGGATTTCCCAATTTCCCACTATTCAATCATGGGAAATGGTGCGGAAAAACCGTGGTTTTTACACCATGAAACTTTTTGTCAGCCATGCAATTCTTGGAAAGCATCGATGCCCAAGCTGGTGGCGACGATTTATTGGGAAAAAAACAGACCCTAGGAAAAGTGTCTTAAATCCACGCAGTCGTGGTGCAAACTTTGGTGTGCCCCTTCTACTGCAATGTCATTCTTACACCTGGTCTTCAAACATTGGCGGCAACGGTTCTTAACGCAAGCGCGGGACACTTTATTTTTGATTTCTTGGGGCTCGATCCTAGGCTTGCCAATGCTTAGACAAGTGTGACCTGCTCTTGCACTTCAGAGCTGTCCCCACCATCATTTGGATTGCCCCATGAAGCCACAGATCCATCTGCCAGGATTGCTGCAAATGCACTGTCTGTGGCCTGAACCTGCTGCACATTCCTGAGCTGATCTTGGACAGCAGCGCTGTCACCACCCCATTCTGGATCGCCCCAGGTAACCACAATTCCATCTGCCAGGATTGCCGCAAATGCACGAGCAGTGGATTGAATCTGCTGCACATTCCTGAGCCGATCTTGGACAGCAGCGCTGTCACCACCCCATTCTGGATGGCCCCAGGTAACCACAGATCCATCTGCCAGGATTGCTGCAAATGCACGAGCAGTGGATTGAATCTGCTGCACATTCCTGAGCTGATCTTGGACAGCAGCGCTGTCACCACCCCATTCTGGATGGCCCCAGGTAACCACAGATCCATCTGTCAGGATTGCTGCATATGCCCTGTCTGTGGCCTGAACCTGCTTCACATCACTGAGCTGATCTGGGACAGCAGAGCTGTCCCCACCATCATTTGGACGGCCCCATGCAACCACAGATCCATCTGCCACGATTGCTGCAAATGCCCCAGACAGACAAGGTGGCTTGAATCCGCTGCACATTCCTGAGCTGATCTTGCACTGCAGAGCTGTCGCCACCAGAATCTGGATCGCCCCATGTAACCACAGATCCATCTGCCAGGATTGCTGCAAATGCACGAGCAGTGGATTGAATCTGCTGCACATTCCTGAGCCGATCTTGCACTGCAGAGCTGTCGCCACCAGAATCAGGATCGCCCCATGTAGTCACAGATCCATCTGTCAGGATTGCTGCAAATGCACTGTCTGTGGCCTGAATCTGCTGCACATTACTGAGCTGATCTTGGACAGCAGAGCTGTCCCCACCATCATTTGGATGGCCCCATGCAACCACAGATCCATCTGCCAGGATTGCTGCAAATGCCCCCCAGACCATGTGGCTTGAATCTGCTGCACATTCTTGAGCTTACCTTGCACTACAGAAACCTCACGACCACAGCCTGTATCGCCCCACGTGACGACTCTATCACCTCCACGGCGCCACAGAGCAAAGGCTCCACCTGTTGCTGCCAGCTGTGCTTTTTGTTGTGCAATGGCAGTGATGTGGTCTCCGTCTTGAATCCCCGCTGCCTGCAGGGATTTCAGATGGTCATTGAGGACATGCCCCTGTGCAGTGACAAGTCTCAGGAAGCCTTGTCCAAAAGACTTTTGGGCAAGAATAGTCAGGTCCCCAACTTTGGAGGACTCAAAAACTGCAAGTCTTTTCCTCTTTCCGCTGGGCAAAGCGACATTTACTTGAAGCATTTGGTAAGAATAATCTTCACTGGCTCGAGCCATCTTAACTCTGGCTGGCACATACACAAATAACTCACCCTCTGTTTGTTTATTTCTGATCTAGCCAACCAAAAGTTGGATTATGGGGGCATGAGCCACAAAAACCACCATAACCACCATCACCGCTCGGAGCGGGCATCCCGACGACCCAGTTCTTGCGGTTGTCAGGCGATCCACTATTCTTGGTCCAATCCATAGCTCAACATTCTGTAGAGTCCAAGCAGTCTCATTTATCGTGTTTCGCTTCCACCCCAAAAAATATGTTGGTGGGTAACATTCGACGTTTCTCAAAATCCTCACTACCAGAAAACACTGTTGGATGAGTCTATAGTAATCCCCAAAAAGATCCAAAGAAAAGTCATATCTACAACTATGTCTTTGTGGGATTGTACCAATTTCTATCTTTTTTGGTGATTACTGTAAGAAAATATGCATTGTTCCTACATCCCTCAAAGGTAGTAATGTACATCTTATCATTTTTCCAACTTATCATTTTTCCGACATCCCATAAAAGAAACAAACCAATTCAGGGTGGTGGAATTACTATATTCGTTTATCACTACTTCATTCTCATCCAAGCGGTGATTTTGTACCAACTTCCATCTTTTTTTTTGGGGATTACTCTCAGGTCTCAGTTTTTTTTCAGGAAACGAAACCTCCCCAGATTTTTCCGGAGATCCCAGGCGCCAGCCAGTAGCTATGGTCGGAGCGATTGGTTTCCGCCGGCACCGAGAGGTTCAGGCTCTCGTAGCTCAGGTTGGCGTAGAGGCTCCGAACCAGACCGATGGAATCCTGGAAGCCCGTGGCGAACAACAAAAAAAGCGGGGTCGGCCTGGAGATGACCAGCTGAAAATGCGAAAATGATGAGAATTCATGAGGAACTACCAAGAATTGTAGACAAATCGTGCTATTGTTTGAGTTTGTGAGAATTGTAATTTTAGTTGGTCAAGTCTTCCACTGCTTTGAGTCCCCATTTTGGATGAATCCACTCAGTTTTCTCCACCGACCTCAGCCAAGTAGATGTTGTATTGCGTCAACTCGCTGGTCATGCTGGGTGCGGACCACAAGAGCGTGCCTGGAGGCTTCGCAAGGCGACCGGCCGGTGACTGGGAAATGGTGATCGGCTTTCCGAAAATGGAGGCACCTCCAAATCCTCCATTTTTGTTAGGGATTTTCCATCATAAACCATCCATTTTTGGGTACCCCTATTTTAGGAAACCCCCATATGGTGATATGTCTGGATAAATTGCAATTCAACAACCTAAAGTGAGATGAAATAAGGTCACTTGGGGCTGATTCCCCGTATTAACAATCCTTCCAGTGACGTCGCAGTGAGGTCCTTACAATTTATAATGTTATATGATGGGTGTATCTGGAAATGGTGCTACACCCTCAAATCCAATGAAACTTTATGGATTGATCGAAACTAAATCCCAAGATTACAGCTGGCTTAGTGGCTCTTCTTGCTGTTTTCTCAGTGGTACCAGGATGGTTGCCAATTGAAAATACGCAATCAATCGTCTCGTCCCTTGTCCTATGAGTCCTGATAGCTGGCAACATCAAGAAGTTTCACTTACCCTCCAGTTTTAGCATAGCTATGGATGATTTGCCTTTCAAAGATCCTGATTCTCCGCAGCTATGTGGAATGACCAGATGGGAGTAACATCCGCTGGTGGGTACAATCCACTGCTCCTGGCCGAACTCTGAGCTTTCACCAACCTCGAATACGTGAGTTTTTCTTGCTTCGCTGTATCTAAACCAACTGTTCGAACCGTTTTGGAAGCAAACCCAACGCCATAAATCTTTGAACTCTAAACCGAAATCGTGCTGGGTGTTTGATAACAAACACAACAATCATAATAACCCATTGACCTCACTAAAAGCAAAACAGTTTTTGATGCAATAGTGAGGGCAACACCAAGAACCATATATAGAACAATCATCTTAGCAATCATGATATGGACAAAAAACAACAAGAATTAACTGATCATTATGGTGATGATTAATGATTCTGATCAATGATTGTATTATGAATCAATATGAGTCATCACTTGGACGATTAAATCAATCGCCGCTCTCCGTTCATATGGACCCAATTGTAATTCCCATATCCATTAATGATTATAGCTTAGCAACAGATCATATCAACCCCAAAAGATCAAAGGTTGGTAAAATCAGATGCTCAAATCGTGATAAATCTCACCTTGTTGGCATCTTCTTTGGTGATTCAATATGCCAACTCATTTTTAATCATCATCCATTAATCAAACACCATCGAAGTTGATTGTTTGATTTATTGATCGTTTAAGAATTATATACTCATTTGATTGTACAGAATCGCAGCGCATAATATCATCAATCAGTACAATGTTTCACTGGCTGTTGGTTCCAGCCCATCTGAAAAATATGAGTGGGCATTAGGATCCCCATCATATTTCCATTATCATGGTGATTAGTTTCCCTCTGGTTAACACAGCCATAGAAAACACCCTATAAATGGAGGTTTCTAGCTGGGAAAATCATCCAAAATTAGCCATTTTCCATGGCTATGTTAGTCATAACTAGAGGGTATATCTATTCAGCATCAGTTCTATAATTCATAGTGATGAATAAATATTTCCATTTTCATGGTGTTCCCATCATGCATACATGGGTTTGTCTGAAAATAATGTACCCCCAGACCCAATGGTTTTGCTGATCATTGTCCTAACAATAAATGGCTCATCCATTGGGGGTATTCCCTATTTTCAGACACACCCACATGTACTGATTTGATAAATCCCATGAAATCCCTATTCTTGTTGATGAAATCCCCATTGTGTGTTGGTTAAATCATGTTAAATCACCATTTTCCTATGCTTTTTGGCTCACCATGCCTCCTAGCTCCACATAATCCAGGTCCAAATCCTCGAAGGTCACGTCTTCGGCCGTGGCGTTCCTTGTTTAGCCGCAGGGGGGGCATCCGCTGGGTCGGTTGATGAGGGTTGAGGATGATTTTTGTTGATGAAAATTTTTGTTTTTGTGTCTGGTTCATAAGTTTTTTTGCTAAAAACTTGTGTATTTCTTATGTGTGTGTTCATAAGTGTTGAGTGAACATCTATCTGGTTCTCTGTGTGTTTTGTACAAATTACATATGACTTGAATACCACTGAAGTGGGGTTCACTCGGCCGTTTTCAGGGAAATTGAGAGGGAAATCATGGAATCTTACCAGCCAAGATGGTTGTTTTAGGATTTTCCCTTGAACCAATCCAATGAAAGGTGAACTCTCTACCCCAGTCAGCACGGTTCCGAATCGGATTCATGCTATACCAGTCAAATAGGAGACAATGCCAGAGGCATTCTTCAAACTGAAAATGCTGGACGTGCAAAGCCAAGATGCTTTCTTCTTTGCAAGACATGCCGTGAACTGCTATAGGGCACAAGGGGCATCCAAACAATTTGGTGACAGGGCAGGGAATGGTTGTGGCTCAGACAGCAGCCCCAAAGATTGGTTCAATGTGTCCAAACCAGGCAGGATTTGGCTATTGCACCATGTTCCTGGATGATGTTTTTCTGAGCAAAGTCCTTGAATACCCAACTCAGAATGATCGAAAGATCCATTTAAGTGTCCTGCTGAAGTCCCCAAAACTTAAAACATATTCCCCGGAACCATCGAACGACAGTGTTTTCGAGATTTTTTCTCCATAAATTATCCATAATCAGAATTTCCGGTGATTGGTCCAATTTTTTTCCAGAAAAATGTTTCAAATGTCAAGGTGCTGGTCCGTAACAGTGAAGGCCCCTGGAGTCGTTTGTTCCACGAAGGAACTCTCCGTGTAAACCAACAGCTGCAGGCGGCCACTGTTCCTGGGAGCGGAGGTCTTCGGGATAGAAAATGAGGATACCACTGGGGAACTGGAAACCTCTATGGTACCTCTAAATCCATTGGTTAATGATCATTTTCCCATATTTTCCCTGTTAAACGGCCATTTGAAAGGTATACCCCATTTTCAGACAGACCCACAGCTTCGATTTTGAACTCCAAAATCTCATGGTTTCAAAGCTGATGAGTCCGTCAACCTTAGTCATGGCCATCATCGGGCCGCTGAGTCCCTGAGTCTCGGATGTTGAGGGACACATCATCAAGTAATCAAATGAGGGAACAGTTGAATGCTGTTCACTTCTGTAAATTCAATACGTTGGAGTTTCCACAAAAACATAAATTCATCTCGACCATTTTCAGTTGGCTATTTTTTTCCCTCCTGTTCTGTCTGTATCGATTCAATCACCAATCACTGATGTCGTTGGTTCTATTTTGTTGCTATTGGCTGCATCCCCAATCTTTCATGCTTTCCTCCGTGCTTTAAGTTCACTCAGCAAAAAACCGCCGCAATAGCCATCTTCCCACTCCCACAGTATTCCTGACAAATTTTCCCCGTAGAAACCAATTGATCAATCACCAATTGACCGACCTAAAGGATCCAAATCGCGTGATGTTTTTGAACTCCCCAAAATATATGGCTATGAGTCAGAACCCTGGTACCTAGTGAACCCCAAAATAGTTGGTAAATGGATGTTCATCCCATTAAAATGGATGATAATAGGTTTTGACCCATCCCCATATGTGAAAATTCTAAGTATCTGACCCCCCTCAAAAAAAAATGGAAAGTGTGAACATTCTATAAGATTCCGTAAGTATCAGAAGCATCCCATCCCATTCCCATCCCCAATTCCACCCCCGCGTTGCATTCGCTCGGAGGCTCGAATATTCCGGTGCCAGTGCTGCCTCGTTGGTGCCACTCTCCACTGCATCGGAGGAGGGTGCCTGGAGCTGGAGCTTTGAACCTGATGAACCTGTTGGTACGTTACATCATGTCATATCCACGAAATCATCATGAAGCAACAAGGGTTTAGTAGATAGCAGCCACTGCTCGTGTTTATGAACTCCTCCATTTTGTTGACCAAAAGCATCACATTTTTTACTGTGGTATTTCAACAACCTGGCTAGTTTTACGATATGTGCATGTCCAAAAGAAGCCATGATGGTAATGATGGCTTCAAATACCATCTGCCAACAACAATTGTTTGGAGCAAAGTGGTGCAATGAGTCCAACCCTTAGAATCCTGAGATATTCAGCAAGAAAGAGACATTGCTGGATGCATACTTAAGTCGGTTGGCGAAGAATTAATGGACTGAGTGGCCAAGAACAGGTCCTAATCCTAACTGAGTAAAGTTGAGCTGGAGAACTAAATTGCTGGTTCCTAACTAAATTGCTGGTTGGACTTAGAATGTGCCCTCGACTAGTGGCTAAAGTCAGGCAGCTCATTAGCCTACGATTCACCAGTTGGTTTTCGGATTCTCATTTTTGTTGCTTAAATCCCCGTTTCTGGCCGAATCCCCATGTGATTTGCAGCAATTTCTTGCCTGGCGAAATCCACATGTTGGATCCATTAAACCACCAATGTCAGCTTGTTGGATCGCCATGTTTGAGGCTTAACTCCGCACTGTTTTTGTCGGTTCATCCAGCATCATCAACCCTCAGCTCCCAACCGGTTTTTTCCCATCCCCAGCTCCTCCCAGGAAAACCATCCACTACTGGTTCCGCGGCTGCTGGGTGTCTCGAAGTCGGTGAGTTGCGCGTGCAAACTGAACCAGTAGGATCCTGAGCGTCTGGAAATGCCAGGGATTCTGGCTGAACTGTAATAGTTCACTACTTGGAGGATCATTCCACTTAGTAACTGCTGAATTTCTGAATGACCATATTCATAAAATTTTACAACCCTGTTATATATAGGATGATAGGATGATAACCCCACTTCAGGGACTTACTAACTAGAGTTCTCGACCAGATACAAAGTGGGATGATTCTTCAAAGAATGGATTGCTGTCCTCTGTAGGTTGGTGGACCAACCCTCCTCGAAGGAAATCCCTGTTTTTGGGAACTTCAACCACCAGCATTGGGAAGTGTTCCTCACCAAAAGGGATGACACATTTCAACGTGTTGGATATTCCTGACTTCGCAGGTACCAATGAAAATGCGCATGTGAACCAAACAAAAATGGGTATGTCAGTGGACATGCTGCAAAAATGTATATAGCACTGTGGGGAATGGAGACTTCCAAGCTATCTGCTGTGATAAATCCGGCACAGTTGTGGATGAAAAGAACCTGTTTCTGAGCCAGAAGAGCATGTGAAAACTGTGCAACAACAAGAGTTACTTATGGTATCCATCCACCCCCAAACAAGTATTCCCTGGCTGTGTCTTGTGTGTTCCAAGCAGTTTGTCCTGATGTTTATTCCAAAGTCTATGCGTCAAAAATGTGGTGCTGTGCTGGTGAACAAATACTAAACTAGCTCCGAAATGGATGCTCATCCACACATTCCCATGGTCACATAGGTTTTGACCGGATCTGATCTGGAACCGAGATTGAAGCCCCCAGTTTCTTTGGTGAATGCCCATGTTGGTTGGTCAAATCATCCCCAGGTGGACTGGTGTGTTTTTCCTCTTGTTAAATCCTATTCGTCGGCCATCAAATCCCAAAAAATTGATGGCTAAATCTCCATTTTTAGCTTAAATTCCAATATATCATGGCGACATCTTCCTGTTTTTCATGGCTCAATCTCCATGTTTCTTGCATAACCTCCCCTTGTCGGAGCCATCTGCAGCCCAGGTGCCATGCAACGAGCCTTCCAGGATCCACTGCACGGGGTCGCGGTCTGACTGATCATCCGCGGTGGTGAAACAGAAGGCCTCGGGCTGCGGGACCCGGCGGGACGGGGGCATGGTAAAAGAGGTCAAAACGGGATTATGATCATGGAAATGTTGATAGTATAATGGGTTGATACGGATTGTTAAGAATTTAAGGTTGGTAAATTAATTACTCATGTGTTACACCCAGTGCCATTAGCCAACAAACAACCGTGACTGGGGGGCACTTTTCATATCATCCAAGTTTCAGGATGCCCTAGGAGTATGGTATATACCCACGAATAAACCCCAGTTGGGGACGGTTGATTGCTAGGTTACTACATCAAACATTATGCAACTAGGAATATGTCTGGATATTCAATCAGCTTGTTTTAGATGATTATTACATGGAGGTTTCCTAAAATGGGGGTACCCAAAAATGGATGGTTTATAATGGAAAATCCCTTTAAGATGGATGATTTGGGGATACCCCAATTTTAGGAAACCTCCACATATTATGTATTACTTATTACCCACAAAGTGGGATGCAAATCCAAGAACCCTTTGAGGCCATGGGGACAGGGGCAGAAGTTGACAAGTTGTGTCCAGAAATGCGGCCCCCGATTTGTTGCCATTTGATTGGGACTTTGAATGGGGAAATGATGATCAACGATTTAATTCCATTGGGGGAAGGATATTTTGGGGGAGACCATAAGATTATGAGCGCGGAAAACCCAACAATATTTTTTTTCCGCAACTTTACCAGAAAATCGTGGTAGAGACCATGCCTGAGCAGCTTGGATTGCCAATTGTTCAACATGGAGGATTTTCCTGTCGTGAAACAATGCCATGAAGAAAGGAAAATCATTTTTGGATGACCATCGTGTTGGTAAGTTCTCGATTCTGTGAGCTATTCCGTATATTCTTAGGTTGTCTTCAACGGCACATACCATGTGTCACTGTTGGTTCATTTGTGTACCCATTGGTTTGAGTTTGAGCACGATACCCTGGTGAACACCGAAACCACAGTGGCCAATAGCTATTGACCTTCTCCGGATATTAAGTCTAGGCGTAGCTAAAGAAAACGGAATATGGCTACCCCTTAGCTCAGAAATCTCATAGAACAGTACATCAAAGCTGTGGATGTTACTTTGCTATATCTTCACGCATTCTCCATTCAAAGACCATTCATTTTCTGATGAGGTCAGAACTTTAGAAATCCAGTGATAGAATAATCCCACGAATCGGTGACTTACTAAGCAGGGTTATTCATCACTTGTGAAGGGGGATGATCCTTCAAGCTACCCTAGGGTAAACTAACATAGATGTGGCAATTCAACCATTTGTAGACCTATTTTCCTGGGGGTTCCCCATGGGTTTTCCACATCTATGTTAGTTTGCCCTAGGGTATACATTAGGGATGGTTTACGATTGGGTTTACCACATTAATCCCATGGATTATCCATGAGTCATCCATAGCTATGACCCAGTTAAACAGAGGATAAACCTCACTCCAGGGACTTACCAACCAGGGAATCTAAACCACTTTCTCAGTGGGATGATCCTCCAAGTTATATAGCTATGGCTCAAACTTGGGTACCCCCCAAAAAATAGATGGTTCATTTACTAAACATCGACCAAAATCTGTGGTTCCTTGAGTCTGCAATTTGAAACGCCAGGTGGCCTCCACTTTCAGTGGTGTCGCCAACTGCACCGTGAGGGCAGAGTTGGTGTAGTCGAACCACTTCGTGGCGCTGTTGCTGTCAACGGCCTTGTCTGCTCCTGGGAACGTTGGAGATTTCGATTTTGGGGATGGGATTTAGTGGCAACGACATGGGGATTTGATGGGATAAAATTGTAGTTTAATGGTGATAAAATGTTGAATTTATGGGGTGATTTAAATGGGATAAATTTGGCTATACAATGGTGCTATTATGGGATCTATCATCAAAAACACTGGGATATGCATGGCAAAACCGAGGGATTTCCATGAAAAATGGTGACTTAAACAACCACAAATGGGGACATGATAGGGGTATAATGGGATATATCATATGTACATCTGATTTGAAATATAAAAGTCTTCCAGGTCGATCAAGAGTTTTAATGTCATTTCCCTTTCGCTTGCAACCTCAATTAAAGAGCCCATGGAGGAGGACGACATTGTGTGCACCCTGCACAGGTATATAATTGTACAGTAAAACTGTGGCCGTTCACAGTTTACAATGATATGACAATGAGAATCTAAATGATAATTCTATAATATTATATAGAATATATGACAATGATAATTCCAGTTTATGTAGCTGTAATCATTCATAACAAGAGGTAAATTAATATGAGAATCAAAATGACAATTACAATGATAATGATTTCAAAAAGGACCGTGATGAGAGGAAATATCATTACAATTCATCCAAACAGTAAATACAGCCACAATTTAGCTGTAGCTCATATCAGAAAACATCTGATACTGAAGTACCATCATCAAATTTCTATAATTGGGTGTTTTATTTGTCGATTTTACCACCAACCAGCACAGTATGGCTTTGTCTGAAACCTTAAGACAAATTCCCCATTCAAATTTTCATATTTGGAGCGATGGTCCCCATTTTGCGACACACACCCAAACGACGTGAATCCAGTGTTTCCTAGGTTCAGTCCTAGGCTTTGATGGTTGTACATAATTTTTTTCGCAGCATTTTCATATATGGATGTCCCATAGGTCTAACTGAATTATTCGAATTCACCAACCAATTCACAGTTCGGTCACGCTCTGGGATAGAAAATCCCCAATAAACACTTCCCATCATTTCGAGTGACGATTTTCTACATGAGGTCGTTATATCCTTCAGATACCCTCTGGTAATGGCTGACATAGCTATTGAAAATGGCCATTTATAGTTGATTTTCCCATTAAAAATTGTGATTTTCCCCATAGCTATGTTAGTTTACCAGAGGGTATTCATTGGTTGAATCATCTGAGGTCCTGATTTTAGCTGCTCAAATCATCACCTTCCCATATTTTCCTCATTGAAATAGTCATCACTAGACATCACTTGCAGGTAAGTCCCCGGAATATCATATGAAGTTGATTCTATATCTCGATATGCCCTGTCTTTTGCCCAATATGTTTACTCGTCATACCCCACAATTTGCGGCTTGGATCCATTATTTATATCAAGCATGTCACATGAAATTCCCATTTTGTTTATATATATATATATATACCAGTAGTTCCCGCACGAGGCGGGGCGGAAGTTGCCTTTTGGATATACTATAAGACCTTTTTCATCTATAGAACTTGCTTGCA